>CP139502.1:30709261-31005636 GCA_021014915.2 Artemisia tridentata subsp. tridentata | reverse complement strand
TATAGCTTTTGATAAGCTTATGTTAGTTTAATTCAGTCTTAATCCTAAAAATACAAAAAAAAGTCAAAAAAAAAGGTCAAAATAAGCTAATAATAAGCTGTTTGGTGCAACATAAGCTGGAGCATGGTGAAATATGGATGGCCATGGTTTAGAGCTTCTTGGGAAGCAATAGGTTGATGTGGTACTAGTTATCAGTTCTTGTTTGGAGCAAAAGCCATTTGTAAGCAATTTCCAATTTTCTTGATTCCACTGTTCATGTGCTTACTTCAGAGCTTATTTGATTGTTTTCTGCTTATTTGATGTTAGTAAAGCTATTTCAAGTGAAATTGATAGGGTGTGCTTGTTTGTTATCAGTTTTCCATTAAAACCTTAAAAAAGCTAAAAATAGCCATATCTAGTTTAGCTTAATTTAGTGCTTATTTACATTTTGAAAGTTGCTCATTATAGTTTAAATAAGTTATTTAATCAGTTATGTTTAGAAACCTAGGCTTAAAATTGGGACTTCTAGTTTAAAATTCAAATCAACCCTCTAGTAAGGACTGTTTGGCACAAAAGGCAAAATGGGTCAAAATGGTTAATCCCTGTTCATTTGCACTTTTCTTAAGTTTAATCATGATTAACTAAACTTGTTTCAGTTGTTAGTAGGAACCTTTAAGCTGTTTTGAGCCCTTTTGAGGTTTTGAGTAGAATAACTCATTATTAGAACCTCAACTGCTCAAATAAGCTTCTCATAAGCTTGAGCTCATTTGGACCTCACTTGTAGCTTTTCTGAGGTCTTTGGAATCCATTTAGTGTAATTGCAAGAGTTGGTTAAGTCTCCATATTGATTTGACCAATTTTATGCAGGTCTGCACATCAGACCCAAATAGCAGACTGCATCAGATTTGTGATCCTATTCATATGCTTATTTGTGTTAATCTGAGCTTAATTCCTTGGTTCCTCAGTAGTTTGTTAGGTCAACTTTTAGTATTATCAGTCTTTGTGGTATTTAGTTGTCATCTAAGTGCTTAAAATTAAGCTCAAAATTGCCTAGATTTGACTGAGTTGCCCTGTGCATCAGTCCTTTGGTTTGCTTATTGATCTTTGATCAGTGCTTATTTTTGTGTTCTTGTGGCTTATTCAGTTTCATTTTAGCTTATCTTCATTTACTTAGCTTGTTTCAGTTTGCTTCAGCTTATTAGATAGCTTATCAGTTCTTTTTCTTAAAAAGCTTGGCTATTTCTCTTTTAACCAACTGATCAGCCACTTTGGCTTATTTCTGGGCTTATTTGAGGTTTTCAAAAATAGTTTTAGATATAAAGTTTTTTTATCACCTTGTGCTTGTTGAGTTTCAATCATAAAAATCCAAAAAAGAAAATAAAAAGCAAAAAGGCAAAACTGGGATTCGAACCCCAGCCTCTTGACTCACACACAAGCACACTCACCAACTGCCCTTGGGTCTTTTTCAGTTAGACCTTGCACACATATATACTTAACCCTTTTTCCATTTTAAGCTATCCGAACCATTTTGCTTATTCCCAGCTTATTGGAATAAGCTGGCACCTTTGTAGTATTTTTCCTAGGATTGTATTAGCATTAAGTAATTTCACAAAAATTTTCAGAATTTTTTAAATAGTTTTAGTATTTTTAACTAATTTTTCTTTTACGTTTAGTTTTTAAATCATAATAAAAAATATAAAACTCAGAAAAATACAAATCTTTTTTCTAAAATTTTCTTTTGTCATATATAACTCAGGACAAATAAAATTACACTTGTAAGATTAGATTTCCATATATCTTAGTTTTTAAACCCGTTTTTAGAATTCCCGTATCGCGTTTTTAGTTTAAATTGTTTTAATTTTAATTTTCCCTTGAGAATTTGGTTCCAATCATCAGTCACTCTAATTCCAAACCTTACACGATATCCTCGATTCCAACCTCGCTGGGACACGACCCGGGTAATCACTTGCCCGGTATCACTCATATCGTATTCACGGGTTTTGTAAGTTAACCTTTTTCCTAAAAGGTTGATTTGTCATTTCCCGCGTATCACGCATATCCGTCTGATATTATATATATACTTTAGCACGGATCAAAATTTTGGCGCCGCTGCCGGGGAGGTTGTGTTGCGACAATATCGTTTAGGTTTAAACGATTAGTGACTTGAGATCCTTCGTCAAGAAGTTTTCGCTTTCATAAAAATATAAAAAACAAAAATATTTTTCTTTTCTTTTGTATATATATTATCATATAAAAACAAAAACCCAAAAACATTTCTCGTTTTCTTGTGTTAAAATAAAAGATAAAAACAATCTCAATATAATATTCCTCAACTTGGAATATTATCATAATAAGTTCCTAAACAAAAGATTAAAACTTGCCTTTGTGTCGCTTGCGAATTCGGCTCACCTTTGATTGATAAACAAACTCTAACGGAGGTTTCAGGAGGTTTGGCATTAAATTGACAAACCGAAAGGAGCGGGTTTTTAAGGAGCATTTATTGCCCACCTTTGCTCCTCCGCCACTCTGTGCGTTTTTCTTTCAGAGAGCTACCGTACGCTTGTTTGATTTAAGGTTTAAGTTCCTTGTGTTTTGCTTCGATCTTGTTTTAATTGAATTGTTTTATTTAGTGCATGCGCACTCGTTCTTCTACGTCAACAAGTCCTTTACGTGAACTCGTAGATATTCCGAGAAGACGTTCTCGAAGACGTGCTGCCCGAATAGTCGAACCCGAGATTCGTACTATTCCCACTCACAAAATGGCAGACAATCGAACAATGGCCGAAATGCTCCAAGCACCCACCGAGGGTTACGGAGATGCCATCGTTTTACCGCCAATCGATTCTGATCATTTCGAATTGAAGACGCATTTGATTCAACTCGTGTCTACAAATCAATTCCACGAATTTGAACGAGAAGATCCGTATGCACACATCCGTTGGTTCAACAAGTTGACCTCGACCATCAATTACAAGGATGTGCAGCAAAAAGTTGTCAAATTGATGCTATTTCCGTTTTCACTCGAAGGGGCAGCCCGGATTTGGTTGGAAAAAGAACCCCCTCGATCCATTGAAACTTGGGAAGATCTCGTACAAAAATTTGTCAATTATTTCTTTCCTCCGTCAAAGACGACTAATCTAAAGAATGAAATTTCGGGATTTCGTCAAAGTTTCGATGAAAACTTCGGAGAGGCATGGGAAAGATTCAAAGATCTCCTAAGAAAATGCCCACATCATGATTTCACGGAGTTACAACAGATCAACACGTTTTATAATGGGTTGAATGGAAACGATCAAGATTCTCTTAACGCAGCCGCTAGTGGCAATATCTTGAATCGTCGACTTAAAGAAGTGCTTGAAATTTGTGAGAATAAGTCAAAAGTTCCTATTTCTCGAAACAAAGTGAATGTTCCTATCACTCCTGCTTCTTCATTCGGTAACTCATCAGAGTTAGCCGCTCTAACGGACGTAATTCATTGCATGATGAAGGAAGTGAAAGAAATTAAGAGTGAAATTGTTAGGAATATAAATATTCATATGAAGGTCCGGTCACCCCGAGTATCTAATTAGCATTTATATAGCTCGTAGGATTATATATATAAGCTTAGTATTATTAGTATTATTAGTAATATTAGATTAGTCGTAGTTATATTTGTGGAGTGGGTCGGGGCTTTCCCCACTGTCAGCTCACTCCACAGCCCACTAGGGGCACCAATATTAGTTAGTATAAATACCCCTTCCCACACTTGGGAAGGGTTGGACCTTTTCAATCTAATATTACACTAGTTTCTTTCTCTCACTAAAAGGCTCCCATTTCTCTCTCTTAAACATCTTCTATTCGATCCATACAAGCCTCAAGCTAGTGATTCATGCATTGTGAATACCCTACAATTGGTATCAAGAGCCATGGTTAGGTCCATGAGAGTTGGTATTCACGAATTTGTGTAGTTTGTGAGGTATTTATATTTGGGTCGATTTGTAGTTTTCAAGTTTTCTTTGGTTCGGCTTGATTAGAAGCATACGTTGTTGGAATATGTGAACTATTAAAACCATAAACACATAAAAGATCTAAGAACATGTAATTAATTAACTTAAATAAATACGTACCTTAATCGCGTAATCAATCAAGAACAACAAGAACCCTAATTTGGGTTATGTAAATGTCGAACCAAACAAGGAAAAACAACCAAGAATCACAAGCTAAAATTGAGCTTGTCACTCGTTCTTGTACACACGCGATAGTAGCGTTCCAATGGGAAAGCTAGGTTCAAGATCACTAACAAACCAAATACTTTATTGCTATTAGCTCAAGCCGAATTCCCTAGTGGGAATAAAAGAGTCGACTAGCACAAGCAAGAGGAGAAGAGAAGAGAAATTTGGCCTTGGAGTTAGGGATACAAGATTAGGTGAAAACTAAAACACATAGGGATGTATTTATAGTGTTTCTTTGCTTGTTCCCTACTCCAGTCGATCGGCACATACAACCCTAAAGGGTTTTCAGCCGACTTCCTCCCTTCATGGGAATTCTAGATCCTTCTTTCTCCTTTTTGCACAATTAGTCCTTTAACGGTCGTTATCTACTAACACCGTTAAGTACTAACCGTCGTTAAGTATGTTAGTGAAATGAATAAATAAATATAAATATAAAATGTATATTTAATTATTCAAACCAATGGAACTCTCACGTATTGTGTGCAATCCCGAGTCTCGGGTTCGAAACCGGACATACAAATATTAATTTCATTATACACAAAACTAACAGCTCCCACTTGGATAATGATTAATATTGTAATGACATGGGCTAGTCTAGCTTTAACAGATCCCAATGCCCCCAGCTCGATCCGAGTTGTGGTTCTCCTGGAAAAAACCACTTGATGATATAATCATCATACTTATCCTTTTGTTACTAATACTGCGTTAATTTGGATATGGATCTTGTCATTCCATAATTAACAGTAGTTTCTCGTTTATACATAATTGAACAAGATTACCAAAACATCTGAACGTCTTCCAGATAGACTTTGGGCGTGCGCACGCAAACATCTTGTTAATCACACGAGTGGCCAAGCAGTATTAAACTTCAACACAAAGTTGAAGGAACAAATCCCTTATTGACTGCGAGCATAACCCTTGAACTTCGCATCATTTCTGAAAATAGCCCTTATAACTACCTTTTACGGATAGCGTTAGACTATCTTACAGAAAATGAGCTACATCCTCGGCAATTATCTGTCATCTCAAGTCAGAGGATAAATATTCATGATATACTTAATGACTATGATCCATAAAGTATAATCATGTTGTTGGGATAAGTCCTATATTCAATTTATCCAATATTGAATATCATGTGACATTGGTGTCTTAACCTTACAGTACATTCTACCAATCCTCACATTTGTCTTAGTTCAATAATATTCCCATATTATTAATTGACAACGGACTATTTAGAATAATTAAATTACTCATGGATTTAAACATGCAAATATAGGACACAAATATTAATAATGATAATAAACGTTATCCGCACTTTATTTCATTAAAATAATAATTGTTTACACGTCCCTATCGAAATACTAATCCAACAGATTTACATGAAACTATCTGCTAAACGAAGACCAATACCCTGAGCATGACGATTAAATGTCTCCTTAGGTAATGCCTTCGTGAAAGGATCAGCCAGATTGTTATCTGTGTGAACTTTGAGTACTTTTATTTCACCATCATCGACTTGTTCTCGAACATAGTGAAGTTTCCTTTTAAAGTGTCTGGCGCCTTTCATAACTCCAGGTTCATTGGCGAATGTAATTGCAGCAGAGTTATCGCAATATACATTTATAGGTAATTCTATTGAAGGCATCACTCCAAGATCCTTAATGAATTTCCTTATCCAAACAGCTTCTTGTGCCGCTTCCGATGCAGCAATGTACTCAGCTTCTGTAGCAGACATGGCCGTTATGCTCTGCTTCTTACTCTTCCAGTCCACAGCTCCTCCGTTTATGACAAAAACGTAACCCGTCTGAGACTTCGTATCATCTTTATCAGTCTGAAAGGACGCATCGCAGAAACCTGTAACATTCAGTTCTGCGTCTGGATTTCCCCCGAAAACAAGAAACATATCTTTAGTATTCCGTAGATACTTAAGAATGTCCTTTACAGCTTTCCAGTGTTTTACCCCTGGATTCTGCTGATATCGACTGGTCATGTTTTGAGCAAATGCCACATCTGGCCTTGTGCATCTAACAGCATACATGATAGAACCAACTGCAGAAGCATATGGAACTTTCTTCATGTATGCTTCCTCTCCAGGTGTAGAAGCACACATTTCACTGCTCAATTCATGTTTCACTTGCATGGGCAGATATCCTTTCTTGGAATTCTGCATATTGAATCTCTTCAATATTTTATCCATGTAAGCACTTTGACTTAAACCGATTAACCGTTTAGATCTGTCTCTATAGATCTTGATTCCAAGGATATACGCTGCTTCCCCTAAATCCTTCATGGAAAAACAACTACCAAGATATTCCTTAACTTCATTAAGGCTTGGTATGTCGCTTCCCATGATTAATATGTCATCGACATATAGAACAAGGAAAACAGTGTTACTCCCACTAACTTTGTGGTATACACATGGCTCATCGAAATTCTGAGTAAATCCAAACTTCTTGATTTCCTCATCAAATTTCTTATTCCATTGCCTGGATGCTTGCTTCAATCCATAAATGGATCTTTGAAGTTTGCATACACGCTCAGGAAATTCTGGATTCACAAACCCCTCAGGTTGCGCCATGTAGATATCTTCATCTAGACGACCATTCAGAAAGGCGGTTTTGACATCCATTTGCCAAATCTCATAGTCATAGTAGGCTGCTATGGCTATAAGAATCCTAATAGCTCTAATGTCGGCCACAGGAGAAAAGGTCTCCTCATAGTCAACACCGTATGTTTGGGTAAAGCCTTTAGCTACCAAACGAGCCTTATAGGTGTGCACATTGCCATCCATGTCAGTCTTTTTCTTAAATAGCCACTTACACCCAACTACCTTAGCATTGGGTGGAAGGTCTACTTCAGTCCAGACTTGATTATCTTTCATGGATTGCATTTCCCCATCCATGGCAGTCTGCCATTTTTCCTTTTCAGGACTAATAATGGCAGCTCTATAGCTAGTTGGCTCATCAGTTTGATCCAATAGTATAGTTTCCTCATCATCTATGTTCAAACATAGACGCTCAGGAGCCTTTGCAGATCTTGAAGATCTACGGACGGGTACCACTTCAACTTCAGGTGGAGGACCTAAACTTTCTGGTTCCACAGGAAGTGTGTTAGTGCTTTCAGAAGGTGAAGTATCTTCATGATCATTTTCAAGATCATATGCCCTCCCACTGATTTCTTGAGATATTAGATTATCTTCAAGAAAATCACCGTACCTAGCCACGATGACCTTATTTTCAGGTGGAAAGTAAAAGTAGTAACCCTTCGTTTCCTTAGGGTATCCTACGAAGATACACTTAACAGATCTTTGTTGGAGTTTATCAGGTGAGTCACGTTTAACAAACGCCTCACAACCCCAGACCTTTAAGTAAGAAAAGTTGGGAGCTTTTCCAGTCCATACTTCATATGGAGTCTTATCAACCTTCTTAGTTGGAATCCTATTCAACACGTGAACAGCCGTTTCAAGAGCATAATCCCAAAAGGATAATGGAAGAGTTGTAAGATTAAACATGGATCGTACCATATCTAACAAAGTACGATTTCTCCTTTCAGATACACCATTTTGTTGTGGCGTATAAGGAGAAGTGAGTTGTTGCACAATGCCACACTCACCCAGATAATCCTTAAACTCTTGGCTTAAGTACTCACCACCACGATCGGATCGAAGTGCCTTAATCTTCTTTCCGAGTTGTAATTCTACTTCATTTTTAAAGACCTTGAATGTCTCAAAGACTTCATGTTTATGTTTAAGTAAATAAACATAACCATAACGACTATAGTCATCCGTGAAGGTCAAGAAGTAGACAGCACCACGTTTAGACACATGTCTAAGTGGACCACACACATCCGTGTGTATCAATCCAAGTAGATCCGAAGCCTTCTCCATATTGCTATGGAAAGGTTTCTTTGTCATCTTTCCAGATATGCAAGATTCGCATTTATCAACTGAATCATCATTGATATTAGGTAAAAGCCCATCGTGTTGCAGCTTTTCCATGCGATTCTTGCCTATGTGGGCAAGACGGCAGTGCCATAAATAAGACGAGTCCAAGTTAGACTTGACTCTCTTATTCCCGATGCTATACATAGAATTATTTTTATTGGATACATGGTTATCCATGTCAATTTCAAACACACCATTTAATGAAATAGCATTAAAGTAAAAAACAGAATTTAGAGAAACAGAAATTCCATTATCATTAAAAGTATGCTTAAAACCCAAATCCAATAACAAAGAAACTGAAACGACACCTCTAACAATAGAAGGTGCGTAATGACAATTGTCTAAAACCAAAATTAAACCAGATGGTAAAACTAGCTCAAAAGTCCCTATGGCTTCTACTGCTGCACGTATTCCATTTCCCACGTACAAGTAGCATTCCCCATAGTTCAGCTTCTTTGCTCCTCTAAGCCCCTGCGATGTATTACAAATGTGAGTACCACATCCTGTATCATATATCCAGGCATTTTGCTTACGAGGAAAAGAAAATAATTCAACCATAAAAATACCTGAAGTGCTGGCGCCCTGCCCAGCCTTGGCATTCTTATTCTTGCGACACTCCTCTAGCAACAATGGACAGTCACGTTTCCAGTGTCCAGGAGTATTGCAGTGGTGACAAGCAGCCGCATCCTTCTTGGGATAATCCTTCTTGGGAGGAGGATTCTGCTTCTTTGGCTTTTGCTGATAGGTCACAATCTGCTTGCCCTTGTCAGCTTTGCCTTTTCCTTTCTTGTTCACATGTTTCGGTTTACCGGGCTTAGCTACTCTACCACCTCTTATTGCCATAACAGCAGGTGTAGGAGCTTTCTTTGGGAGGGACTTCTCATGCTCAATAAGCATTGCATGCAATTCAGAAAATGTCTTCCCCTTGCAATGCATGTTAAAGTTGCGCACAAAATCACCATATAATTCCTCATTGAGGGATCTGTTGATGAGGCCAACTTTAACGTCTTCCACAAACCCACAACCAAGTTCATCTAGTTGGTCAAGATAACTTTTTACTTTAAGTGCATGATCACTTACGGGTGTTGTGGCATCCTGCTTACACTTGCCCAAGTTGTCAAGTATATCATACAACTCAGCCATTGGTGATTTCTGAAACATACGTGTCAGTTCATCAATCATGTTTTTCGGGCTATATTGCTCAAACTGTTTTACCAGTTGATCATCCATCCCCGATAGCATGAGACAGGCCGCATCATTGTGCCTGTCATAGGTTTCATTGTACTTTCTAAGTATTTCATTAGAAGAGTTTGCAGGAGGAGCTTCTTGAAGAACCTCAGTAAGACATTCATAACGTTTGGCAATCCTAAGAACAAGCCTTAGATTGCGATACCAAGCGTTAAAATTCTTAGTCCCAGTCAGTTTTTCCTTTTCAAGCATCATCTTGAAACAGGAAGTCATGTTTGACGAGTTTCCGGGTTGGGCCATTTCTACAGAAAAAGTTCAAAAGTTAGTACTTTCGATAATAAACATTTCAAGAAAATTAAGTACCCATTGGTTTAAAACCATTTAATTTTCTATGAAAACTAGGATCCTAATTGACGCCGTTTCATTACATCAGCTTTGGCTGCTAGTAATAAAAGTGCTCAAAAAGGTACGGGATCACCCAATTGCCAATGTCAAATTGCAATTCCTAGAAATCTTGGGACTTACATTTATATTGCCAACATCAGTTGCAAAATGTAAGCATGTTTCATCCCCAATTCTTTATGTCTTGGCGCCGTTCCATTACATCAGCTTTGGCTGCTAGTAATGAAAGTGCCCAATTAAGTTAACCAACTTAAGAAACTGTAAATTGACGTCGGTTTATTGCATTCAGCTTTGGCTGCTAGCAATAAAGTACTCAATTTTACCCTTAGATGAACACCCTTTGAACATCAACATTCAGCTTTGGCTGCTAGTGATGTAGGATGAAACCTTAGGTGTTTCTTTTTGTAGTTGGGTGACATATAACTTAAATTTATAGGGTAATAAAATTTTGATGTGTTAAATCAAAAAAATATGTACAAAGATGTCATGCATTCATCTTTGTATCATATATGTTTTCAAAAACAAAACCATTTACTTATTCGTAGCTCAAATTATCAAATCTTTTAATTGAGGCGTTGAATAAATTACAACATTGCCTTAAGATGCTTCGTATTAGTTGTGGTGTACTTGGTAAGTCTAAAATTGACGCACAGGCGGGCGTAGGGACGACAGCCGCCGAAGCTGGTTAAAACCGTGCCCCTCTAAGGTCACAATTTAATGCGAACCAACTAGAACCCACTTTTTAGTTCGTCAATTTTAGGTCCGCCGCTTCGACCACTTAATACAGTCGCAATCAATCAACTAAAAGAATATAATTTTCTTGCTAAAACAATTAATGTAGTAAATTTATTATTGCTAGTCTCGCCTGGGAGCAAATTACCGTGCGAAGCGAACCACTGTCGGCACATAAGACTTGGCAATAATTAAAATTACTACAAAGGTTTCATAGTTATTAGTCTTATTTATTTTTATTATGAAAAATTACCCTCTTTTGTAGTTTACAATCCATCATAATATAAAACACAAAAGATCAAGTAATTCACAAATAAATAAACACATAATAACAAATATATGATCATCCACGATATCATATAGCCACATGCAAACCTTTTTTCAATAAATCCTATTATTAATTCTATGTGAAATTTAAATGTATGTAACTAACAAAACTCCCATTGGTTTTCGAGCTCATTGTGCCCAATGGACCACAGCACCAAATAAATTTGGCCGCGTAAGTTTTAGTTAGTTAGATACCACATTGCACATAACCTTTTAATTAATATATTGAGGTCTTCCCCAATTTTAGATTTATTTAAATCATGTAGCAAACAATACATACAATTCGTCCCATACATCAAACCATGACAAAACATGCAAGATTTTGTCATGGATACCATATTAACACATAATCATGCAATCCATATTAATATGTTAATATCTAGTACGTATTTAATTAATTGGTGACATCACATAGTATTCACAAATTAATCCCTAAAAATTTTTTTTCATGCATAATCTAGGGTTTTTAACAAGTTTTAATTAAAACTAACATAAACCCTAACTCATTAATAGTGGATCGATCCACATATATAAAATTAGGGTTTCATATTAAAACCCTAGAAAAATTAAATGCATGTATCTAGAACAAGATCCAATTTTTAGGTTTTAGTAATTAATTACAAGTTCTAAACGAGGCTCATGATGCCACTGTTGGAATATGTGAACTATTAAAACCATAAACACATAAAACATCACAAAGCACGCAGCGGAAAGATCTAAGAACATGTAATTAATTAACTTAAATAAATACGTACCTTAATCGCGTAATCAATCAAGAACAACAAGAACCCTAATTTGGGTTATGTAAATGTCGAACCAAACAAGGAAAAACAACCAAGAATCACAAGCTAAAATTGAGCTTGTCACTCGTTCTTGTACACACGCGATAGTAGCGTTCCAATGGGAAAGCTAGGTTCAAGATCACTAACAAACCAAATACTTTATTGCTATTAGCTCAAGCCGAATTCCCTAGTGGGAATAAAAGAGTCGACTAGCACAAGCAAGAGGAGAAGAGAAGAGAAATTTGGCCTTGGAGTTAGGGATACAAGATTAGGTGAAAACTAAAACACATAGGGATGTATTTATAGTGTTTCTTTGCTTGTTCCCTACTCCAGTCGATCGGCACATACAACCCTAAAGGGTTTTCAGCCGACTTCCTCCCTTCATGGGAATTCTAGATCCTTCTTTCTCCTTTTTGCACAATTAGTCCTTTAACGGTCGTTATCTACTAACACCGTTAAGTACTAACCGTCGTTAAGTATGTTAGTGAAATGAATAAATAAATATAAATATAAAATGTATATTTAATTATTCAAACCAATGGAACTCTCACGTATTGTGTGCAATCCCGAGTCTCGGGTTCGAAACCGGACATACAAATATTAATTTCATTATACACAAAACTAACATACGTTTCATTTTGTACTTTATTTAGTGATTAGAGCTTGTTTTATCTTGTATTTGTGTAGTTCTTTAGGTTTGTTCTTGGTTAGATTTGTAGTTTTTAAGTTTTTAGTTCGGTTTGTTTAAGTAGCATAAATTTCATCTTTGTACTTTGTTTAGTGATTAGAAGTTGGTTTTCTTTGTACTTTCTAGATTAAGAATAGTATTAGAGTGGTATTTAGTGTTTGGATTCACAGATCTAAGAACGGTGTGGTGATTTTGAGAAAATTCGTGGGTAGTAGTTGAGTTGTTCTTGGCAGCGGTTTGTCTATTTTGGACGATTATTGGACTCGGTTTGTGTCAATCTTGGACACGGTTTGTCCTTTTTACTCGTTTAGGCAAAAGGACAAAAGGCAGTGATAGTGACGTGCCTGGGAGTTTGTGCCTACTCGGTTTGTCCCTGCTGCGCGTACTCGGTTTGTCCCTGCTGTGCATACTCGGTTTGTGTAGACTCGGTTTGTCTCTGAAGAATTTACTCGGTTTGTGTAAATTTACTCGGTTTGTGTCTACTCGGTTTGTCCCAGCTGCGTGTACTCGGTTTGTGTAGACTCGGTTTGTCTCCGAAGAATTTACTCGGTTTGTGTCTACTCGGTTTGTCCCAGCTACGTAGACTCGGTTTGTCTCTAAGGATTTTACTCGGTTTGTGTAGACTCGGTTTGTCTCTGTTGAATCTACTCGGTTTGTATCTACTCGGTTTGTCTCTCAGACTTGTATGCGGTTTGTCTCTGCGGCGTGTATGCGGTTTGTCTAGGCGGTTTGTATCCAAAGTTGACTTTTTACGTCAAAACTTCAAACGGCCATAACTTTTGAACCGTAACTCCGTTTTCAGCGAAACACCTGTCAAAACGACCGTGAGACCGAGGAGAAGGACACGTTGAATAAATTTATTCATTCAACCCAAGTTTCGAGGCCTGAAAACGCTCCAGAATGAAGTTATTGAGTTTTTAAGTTTTTCAGACCAAAATTTTGCCATAATAACTTGCAACAACCACACCAATCAGATCAACAAGTCTACCCAATCACTAATCATAACACACATCAAACATCACTTCACGGTTCATTCTTGATTTTTGTAAAATCCCGCGAAAGAATCTATTTCTCGGTTTAAATCATAGAATTGTAAAATCCCGTGCACGGTTACATCATGTCTACTACTTCAGATTCCTTCATATCTGAGGTACTCAAGTTGTACGACACATATGATAAACAAGAGATTTCCAGTTCTGTACAACAAATAAACGTGGGTGATTCTGATAATACCAATGTGGAATCTTCGTGCCTGAATACACGAGAGAAAGAGCTTCATCAGTCTCTTATGGTACTTAATGCAAAGGAAAGTTGCATCGAATGTTTTTGTCTACTTCATTCACATCTCAAGGTTCTGTTTGATAAATCTGAATACGTGATGGGTTACACACGGGCTTTCACAGCACTCTTTGGTCAAGATGTTCATGATTTCACAGTCGAAATGACTCTATATTTAGATCAACTTGAACAACAACTTGACAAAGAAGAATTCTCTGAAGCAAGATCCAGAGCAGCTTTCAGTGTGATCAATAACCAACTCCAGGTGTTCATTGACTCGCAATACACTGAGGACTATGACTATGACAGTCAGATGACAAAAGGGTGTTTTGCTAATTACACTGGATTCGAGGTTGACGTGTTCAGAGTTACATTACTACAATTGATGAGTAATGTTAATGGGTTTATTGATGAAAGGGCTAAACAAATGGGGAATGGAACAAGATCAGACAAGTTTGATGATGGTGACAGCACAGGAGGTGATTTCACAATATGTGAGAATGCAGCCTACGTACCTGAAAATCACCAAGCACAATCTGCTGTGGTACATCTGTCTTATCTAGATAATGCTCTTTCTAATGAACAACAACATACTGATCAACAAATATGAGTCATAAGGGGGGAGAAATTGATCAGGATGCTGAACATGAACATGATAATACGTCGAGTTCTTTGCCTACGGCTGAGTTTTTCAAATCAAATGATATGGTTGAAAAAGAAGTTTATAATGAACTTTCAAAAAGATTTTTACAGCTTGAAAAACATTGTATTGATCTTGAAATCTCAATGCAACAAAAGAAAGAAAGTCTTCAAAATAAACTACCATGTAGAAACCCGGAATTTCCTGAATTCCGTGAATTTTTTATGATAAATGATTTGAAAGCTCAGCTAGAAGCCAAAAACTTAACGATCAAAAACCTGAAAAACAGATTGGCTGAGATGCGTGACATATGTAATGAAGTTAAGACTAAACATGACAATGATGTTATTGCAACAAATAATGCAGAATTAGATCATAAAGTGACTGAATTGTTTAAGGAAAATGAGTCTTTGAAAATTCATTGCAAAGAACTGAGTGATACAATCAAAGAAATGAAAACTAAGAATGTAGAGCAAATTACCTCTTTGATTGCCAAAAATGATGAATTCAAGGCTCAACTTCAGGAAAAGGGTTTTGCGATTGCATCATTGAAAAACGAATTGAGAAAATTGAATGGAAATGGAGTGAACACTAAGTTTGCAAAACCATCAATCTTGGGGAAACCACCACTTAGGAACCAATCAGTTGTTAGACAACTGACAGCGTTTAGATCTGAACGGTTAAATGTTTCAAAAACACGGTTTGCCTCCCAAGTTGATGCGGAAAAAGTTTTGTCAAAACCAGTCACTTCACAGTCTAGACCTAGAGAAAAGGAATATGCTGTTGCAAAACCACATCACATGAGTGCATCTAGTTCTTCTAGGATTAGTTCAACGCGTGTGTCACTTGTGACACCAAAGGAACATGTTAGACATAAAGACATTGTTCAAAATAAAAACCTAGTGGACGCTAAGAAAAACACACATGAAAAGACTAGGAATTTGCCTGTTTCTAAGAGTAGTTGCGTGCCATTTAAGGCAATTCCCGTAGCCGATCACTCTAAGAACCCTAGATCTTTTTCTGATTCCAAACACTTTGTTTGCTCGACTTGTCAGAAATGTGTTTTTAATGCAACCCATGATGTTTGTATAACAAAATTCCTGAAGGAAGTGAATGCTCGTGCTAAGGTTCAATCCTCTAAGACTAGAAACAACAACAAGCCCGTAGAACCAAAGAGTCATACTCAAAAACCTGGTAGGCAGATCACTGTAGGTCAAAGGTCTTCTCTAAACAAGTCCTCCACTGTACGTGAGAAACCACACACTCCTAGATCTTGCCTTAGGTGGATACCGACGGGTAGAACTTTTAAGATTGTTGGTCTTAGATGGATACCTATTCGAAAGATGTTCACTAAGTGCGAAACCAAGGTTGACAGTGCAACCCCAAATGGCTCAACTGCTGATATCACTAACCCATATAAATGCAAACAAACTCTTAATGTCAATGCAGGAAGTCTTTACTTAAGTGCAGGTACATCGTTCTCTCCTATTAAGGAAAGACTCAGGGTTTGGGTGCCGAAAAGAGTGATATCTCATGATGTAGGGGTTCAAACAATTCAAGCTTGATGAACATCAACGACAATGACGTCTGTACAAGTCAGTGCAGGCCTCGCTCTTCAACATTATGACGTCTGTACAAGTCAGTGCAGGCCTCGCTCTTCAACATAATGACGTCTGTACAAGTCAGTGCAGGCCTCGTTCTTCAACATTATGACGTTTGAACACAGCAGTTCAAGCCTCGTTCTTCATCATAATGACGTCTGTACAAGTCAGTGCAGGCCTCGTTCTTCAACATAATGACGTTTGAACAATGCAGTTCAAGCCTCGGGTCTCAATGTTTTCATAATGGCGTCTGCTGACATCTCTTCAGGCCCCGTTCATCAAAGAAAAGAAAGGCGTACGCTTGAGTGCGCTTTATCTTCGGAAGAAGAGGAATCTTCTTATTTATGACCATTCTCATCAAGCTTCATGTTCTTCAAATGCTCATTCAGTCACCAAAGGGGATAAACGTACATTGGAGTATATCCTTATTCTCCTGCTCTATCAAAAATGGCAGTTGGTCGTCATATGCAATTTTTGAGGGGGAGAAGGGTGAATAAACTACATGGTGATTGAGATTAGCGAAATGGTCATACGTATATTCTTTGTTTCTGACTAGTCTCATCAATAAGCTTCATACTTGCTCCATGCCCGTTCAGACATCAGGTGGGTCTATCTACTTCCATCAGATTGGGCGTTTATTCACTCAATCAAAATTGGCATCCTCGTATGCAATCTTTGAGGGGGAGAAGTGTGAATAGTGGATCAACCTCATATGCACTTGTTCAATCAAAGATGGCATCCTCGTATGCAATCTTTGAGGGGGAGAAGTGTGAACAGTGGATCAACCTCATATGCACTTGTTCAATCAAAGATGGCATCCTCGTATGCAATCTTTGAGGGGGAGAAGTGTGACCATGGAGTTGATTAGGTATCACTTATTCGAGATTGAAGTTGACTTCCTCAAAGGCGTGATCTTATCCTATCTTGAAGTCGGGGTTGGTTGGATGCATGACTTTCTATGATAACTTGCTCGTGCTTAAGATTTAAGTTGAAGTCTTAGGTTATCTAGTTACCAGTAGTCGGGGTAACTATCACTTAAAGGAGTTACGTTGTAGTACTCAGTGTCACACGCCGTTGTCGTTGTGGATAATCGTAAGAGGTGTTAATGTCTCATACCTTGGTTGGGTATTGAGTACTTAGAGATTTGCTTGGAGCACTAATTCTCTACACCGTTCTTCCAACATTAGTGCAAGCGTAAGTCACAAGAATGGGGAATTCTATCTTCAGGCTCAAGTTTGGTATATCGGGTTTGCTCCATCAGTTATCTCATCAAAAGGCCTACTTGAGGGTTGATTAAGATAGTCAGAGACGGTTTTGGCAGCGGTTAATTCTCACTTGATCTACTTGAGCCTAAGTTGTTCTTCTCACAAGATTTCAAGAATATGTTCGTAAAATGTGTTGCTGATTCTGAGGTATCAAAACCAGCAAGGGGGAAGGAGAAATACATCTGAATGCACAATGAGTACACATGATGGGCTTTATACTTCTTCTCAATTGAAGATTATTCCGGGAAGACAAATGTCATAACCGCAGAGAAAATCAGTGTTCTAACTCGTTCTTTCTGGTGTGTCATTCCAACTAAGTGTGGGAAGAGAATGTCAGTTTCTGATGATAAAAGAGGTACACAATTGTATGATGGTTCCTATGGTTAGTCGGTACCCTACTAAAGGAAATGTGTACATCCAGTACTCAGTAGCTGTTATGGTACTGTCTTGGTGTTATCATGTCGACGACATACGGGATAAATTGCTTACACTCGGGACTTAGCTGAATTTGGTGTAACAGTTCTCATCTGCAATGTCCTGAAAGGAGATAAGGGGATTTTCGGGTCTTAATTGATCTTGATGATGCTTCTTCGACTTCATTAATGGGATTGAGTGTGTACTTCGGGTTTTTGGGTTTCATATATCGAGACTGATTGCATCACTTCAACTACTTGGGGGGAAGTGGTCTCTGGATACTGCTGGTAGGCATTTCTTCAATCTTCAGCGGGAAGAAATGTGAGAAGAATTATTCAAATGTGAGATGATTCGTTGCTGATCTATTTGAGGATCCCCGAACGGAGAATCACGATGATTATTCTTAAAAGGGAGCAGCAATACTTAATGTGGTTTGCTACGGTTTCCGCTGTACGCTTACCTTATGTAAGTTTGAAAGAGAGCTTAGAATCTGCTCAGTATGAAGATTGTCGGTTTGGGGGGAAGCTATCAAAGCTGTACATTGGGAAGGCTCAAGTTCCGTCGTCTGTTCAGGAGCCTCGAAAGCTTTGGTGGTGAAAGTTTAAGAGATGATTGACCACAGATTTCTACAACATACTGAACGTATCCTCATTTTGGTATTCATTTCATCATCATCTTAAACTGAATAATATAGCTTGTACATATATACTTAGGCATATTTTATACCATCTTGTAAATAGACTTATAGAAATCTTGCTAATTGTATATAGAAAAATATTAAAACCAAGAAAAACCATAAAAATCAGAAAAATAGAAAATACCAAAAATAGTTTCACCTAGGCATGTCTTCTGTTTATCGATAACATTTACGGTCTTAGAAATGTCATTCAATAATGACACGGGACTTTAAATGAAGCTCGAGCAGAAGTTATACTAACTTGTTAAAACATGTCTAAATGGCTTGCTATTACTTTAGATAGCAACCCGCGCTTCAAACTGGGGAAAGCACGTCGCCAAAAAGACGGCTGTTCCTCCAACTGGGTGATGTTCACCTGGGCATGGATTACTTTATATCCATGTTTCACTGACTTGATGTACGTTTCAGTGCGTCATCTCGTGTATTAGAAGAGAAGTCTTCTTTACATCAGACTCTTTATCTTGTTTGATTCTTCAAGAGAGTCTTGATGTTACACAAGGTGGTCAATTGACTTAAATTTTCAAATTTCTGACACCTTACCAAATTTGTGCAACATCAGCACTTCAGCAGTGACAATCTCTCTTTGTTTCAGGGGGAGCATAGTATGCTCCTAAATCAGAATACATTTAAACCTGACCACATTTTCTCCCAAATTTTTCTAAACGTATTTAAATCAATTGGGATCACAAATCTCAAATGGTTTGAAATTTTTGATCGGGGGAGAGAATGTGATTTAAATAGGAAATTCTGATAAAATGTGATGATTTGGAAATTAATGTAAGCTCTCCCGTATGTGCTAAACCATTTTGCATATCAAGGCACATATTGAGGGGGAGCAAAATGTTTTGGTCATAAAAGCAAGCTCTTCCATATGTGCTAAAATCTTTCGTATATCGATGCACATATTGAGGGGGAGCAAATGGTTTTTACAAAACAAAGGATTTGGCATAACATGAGATCGAGGCTCAGACTTCACCAAAGAATTGACGAAACTTGAATTGTCATCAATCGAAAGGATACGTCTTGGCCGGGTAATAATTTCAAGCTGGTCTAACCAGTGATGTAAGCGTGTCTCAAAAAAGATGTATCTAAGTAGAGTGTACCATTTCGAGAAACTTTCTGTGGACTTGACCAGGCCGGGTAATAATTTCAAGCTAGTCTAACTAGTGATGTAAGCGTGTCTCGAATCGGTCATGTTCATTGAAAGTTGATCAATTCAAAAAATGCGAGCTCTACCTAACATGTGCAAATTTATAAAACAATCAACCGAGCACATGTTGAGGGGGAGCATTTGAAAAATATAAAACTCTCAAGTGTTTGCAAAAATGTGTTTCAGAATCATGAACACTTTGAGAGATTTTTCAAAGATTTGGTTTGGCAATCGTGGATGAATACCAAAGACCAACCATTTTAATTAATGCATGGAGTTATAAGGATGGTTAGGTTAGGCTCAAGTTCCCACGATCCCGCCTGAGCCGGAGGGATCTACCCAGGGACAATCCAATAGTTAGTGTAGAAGTCCTTAGGTATGATTAAAAAGGAGAAAAGTGGATAAGGGAAAAGTGCCGACTGAGATGGAGCTAGTACTGGAACAAACCCAACAAGGTGCTAGTTATGAAGTCTCGGTAAGCACTGAAGGGGTTGAAGAATGAAAAAGAATTGTAAAGATAAAGGGTGAAAAGAAATAGCCCTCCTTACAACTTAGGCAGAAACCGGGTCAATACATATGCTGTCAGAATCACTTAGTTGATTGCTGGCATTGAAGACAAAGTATCATGGACCCAGTGATACGCTGCACAACCCTCCCTAGCCACTCAAGGTCCCTCAAAGGACTCTTGTTTCAATTGTCACGGAGATCAATACATTCCTATTGTCTCTCTCACTTCGAGTTAGATGATATTGAATAGGTGGCAGTCCTCTCCAGCCTCCGCTCACTAAATCAAAATGCACTACAGAGTCTAGAGCCACGAGATGCATAAAAAGATCTCATAGGAACACGAATTATTTCTACACTGGGTGTTCAACATTAAGGACACCAGTTGTAAACTTAAGAGTCCTACGCAGATCTTAGCAATCTGCCAGAACATTTATGAGGGAATTTACAAATGTAATTCTCAATGATTGAATGGAAATTCCTGCCAGGGTCAACATCAAGCAGCCCTGAAAGCAGGTCACTTCGGTAATTCTTTATGGATTACGCTTAGTGGTCACGACAGTTTCTAACGGTCTACAATCGTGGAGTGATCTCCAGCGACTCACCTAATCGTTGATGTGCTACGGTTCGATCTTAAAAAGCCCTCTGTGGGTTTTCGATTAGGAACGGTCTTGGTAAGGATTAGAGAGAGTTTTCACACTATGCTGTTAACAATCTCGAAGTCCGAACCTGTAAGTACCGGATGTTTTATTGCTAACTGTCGTATGCAGGAACTTCTGGCGATTGTAGCTGATTGCTGTTGCAGCTGTTTGCGGTTGTAGCTGATTGAAGTTGCAGCTGAATGCGGTTGTAGCTGGTTGCAGTAAAGATGCCAATCCTCTACCACATGTTCACACTACATCATCATTGTAACTCAACAAAGTCATGATCAACCTAAAAGACCTTTAACACGGCTTCTGCAAACTCTGATGCTAAAGATCATGACACCAAATAGTGTGAGCATGTCGGCTCAAAGATTTACACATCACATGGAAACATATTGCTGAAAGATGACTTGAAGACAAATGTTGGATGATAAACTCGAAGAATTCTCAAAGATCATCCAAGACAACAGATCAGTCATCAAAAGATTACTGCTGAATGCACAAAGTTTCAAGACATTGAAGAATCAAAGACTACGAGCTATGAAGACATGATCAGAAGACAAAATGCTAGAATTCAAGTTATTATTTCCGGGGTGACCTCCCTTAGGGGGAGATTGTTAGGAATATAAATATTCATATGAAGGTTCGGTCACCCCGAGTATCTAATTAGCATTTATATAGCTCGTAGGATTATATATATAAGCTTAGTATTATTAGTATTATTAGTTTTATTAGATTAGTCGTAGTTATATTTGTGGAGTGGGTCGGGGCTTTCCCCACTGTCAGCTCACTCCACAGCCCACTAGGGGCACCAATATTAGTTAGTATAAATACCCCTTCCCACACTTGGGAAGGGTTGGACCTTTTCAATCTAATATTACACTAGTTTCTTTCTCTCACTAAAAGGCTCCCATTTCTCTCTCTTAAACATCTTCTATTCGATCCATACAAGCCTCAAGCTAGTGATTCATGCATTGTGAATACCCTACAGAAATTCATAAACCGGAACCAATCAAAGCCATAAACAAAGTGTGTGAAACTTGTGGTGGCCCGCATGCGTATTACGATTGTCAAGCAACCGATGCTTCTTTTTACCAAGCTCCCGTAGCAGCCGTAAACCACAATCAATACCGACCGCAAGCTGAAACTCATTACCGAGCACCAAATGCTATGGTACCACCTGGTTTTCCACCCGTGCAAAATCAAAATAATCAAAATCGCTTTGTTCAAAATCAAAATCAAAATTTCAACACTTCTCAGAATTTTAATCAAAACCGGAACAACCAACCTTATCAAGCTCCGAATCAAAAAGTTTATCAACAACCTCCTCAAGCTCCTTTGACAAATGATTTCATGAAAATTACTGAGTCCAACATATGTTCGATGCAAACTCAAATCAATAATATGAAAGTCGAGTTGAGAAAGGAAATTGATACTACGATGTCTCGTCAAACAAATGAGTTGAAGAATATGATGGGCAGTTTCATGAATATGAACATGAACCAATCTTCTTCATCTTCCGGACGACTTCCGAGCAATACCATTCCTAATCCTAATGCTGAGTTGAAAGCCGTCACCACTCGAAGTGGTAAGACGCATAATGGACCCTCGACTCCTATGCCTCCTCCACCGGGGGAAGTGAATCGAGATACCGAGGTGACAACGGACAAGGTGCATTTCTCAAACCCACGAAGTACCGCACACGTCCAACCTCCAGATGTCCAAACTCAAGTTCCGAAACCGGATGTTCCGAAGACTAATCCTAAGCCTTCGATTCCATATCCTTCGAGGCTTAATGATCAGAAGCTTCGAGACAAAACGAATCAACAAATGGAAAAATTCTTTAAAATCTTCAATGAATTGCACTTTGACATAAGCTTCGCAGATGCTCTCATCCTTATGCCCAAATTTGCATCTACACTCAAAAGTTTACTAAGCAACAAGGATAAGTTGTCTGAGATGGCAAAGACCCCACTTAACGAGCAGTGCTCGGCGGTTCTCCTCAAGAAGCTTCCCGAAAAGCTCTGAGACCCCGGCAAGTTTTTAATCCCATGTGATTTCTTGGGGATGGTTCAGTGCTCAGCCTTGGCCGATCTTGGCGCAAGCATTAACCTTATGCCACTCTCGGTATGGAAGAAATTATCTCTTCCGAAGCTTACATCTACTTGCATGACACTCGAGCTAGCGGACCGTACTATAACTCGTCCACTTGGAATAGCCGAGGATGTCGTTGTGAAAGTAAGAAAGTTCCATTTTCCTACTGATTTCGTTGTGGTAGACTTTGATGCCGATCCTCGAGTTCCACTCATACTGGGGAGAGCTTTCTTAAGAACGAGTCGTGCTATCATTGATGTATATGCCGAAGAATTAACCATTCGAGTTGATAATGAAGAAGTCACGTTTAACATTAATCAGGGCTCTAAATCTCTAACCACCAAATGCAACGTTGCTACGGTTGATCAAAAATCTGATTCCGTAATTGCTTCCAAAAGAAGTGATTCGATGCTTTCAAGATTCACGGTTAAGAGTCCTTTAAAAAAACGTGCTGAGCTCAAAACAAGGGAAATTACCCCTGGTTCAAGCAAATGGTTTGAAAGTTGTGCTACTGAAGTTAAGAGTATTTTTTATTATGATGAACAAGAATCGGAGATCACAACGGAAGTGGTGAAAATTGCTAGCTCTAAGAGCACACCACTTGTCCCACCTCCGGAATCGGTTTATCGAATTGAGATTGTTGATTCAGTGGATGAAACTAAAAATCCCACTCCTTATTCCGCACCAATCATTTCCGACTCTTCCCATCCTTCTCCTCCGATTGAGGGAAGTGATATCTCTATGGAAGAGCTCGAGGTTTTCTTGTTTGATGCTCCAATTTTGCTGAAAATTGTTGAGCCAGATTGTGATCCGGGGGGAGATGCTCCGTTATTAGAAAAAATGGTAGTTGATGAACCATTATTTTCCTTCCCCCCGAAGGATGTTGTTGTTAAAAATAAGCCGTTAGATCCTCCGGAGCTCGAGCTTGAGGATTTCGTTCCCGAATATGAGAGTTTTATCTTTGATACAGCTGAAGAGAGTAGTGGCAATCCCACTTCTCATTCTGATTTTTCTCTCTCGGCTTATGAAGCCTTTTGCTTTGATATCAATATTTTGGAAGAGGCGAGTAGTAGCAGTACCACTTCTAATTCTCATATCTCTCTTCCCGAGTATGATGCATTTCATTTTGATATGAATGATCTTTATCATGAGGAGTTCTCCAGTGAACTCTCTCATATTATATCTCCTCCGGAATATGATCATTTCTATTTTGATCCTGAGGATGATTCTAGTGTGGGGGGAGGTGTACGTAATCATAAGAATGTGCTTATTAATAAAATCATCCCTGCCCTCCCTCCCGTTGAAGACAAATTTTCTTTTGATGATGAAGAGTTCTTCCTGATAAACATCATGATATTTCTCCTCTTCATCACATATGGTGTGATTTCTCTTCCCCTTTTCTCCTATGGGAATGAGGACACTATCTTTGACCCCGGTATCTTCCTTTATAGTTTCTACTATTAAAATACCGTGGGTATCTCATCGGTGTGGAACTTTCTTATGTTCAAATGTTTATCCAAACACATTGAATGAAAGTCCGATGGAGATTGTTTCTTCCACTTGCTTCCCCACGAACCAATGAATTTGGGGTCGAGTCAAGCTAGTGACTCGGTTAACAAAAACATTAGCATTGCATGGGTAAACGCCCATGTTTCTTACTTCTTTCTATTTTCTGACACTAAGTGTGGGGGAATCCCACTGTGCTTGGCTTTTGTGTGTTGTTTGCTCTGATTTTCAGGTTTCCCTTGGATTGTGATGATTGTCGCGCCTGTTTTCAATCCAGCCGCCCAATATCCTATCCTTTTGCTAACGAGTATTTAGGGATATCTTTTTAATCCTGTTTGTAAAAATAGAGATTTCTTTCACACACTTGGCTATTAGTATTACCTTTTTACGTTCTAAGTGTCGGCATAATAGCCGGTACTTTGAATATTGAGGGCAATATTCAATTCTAAGTGTGGGGGGGAATTCTCGCGAATTTTGTCACATATGTACCTTCTAGTGCCCTAGTACCCCCGTTTTTGCCAAAAATTTTAAAATTTTTTTTCGTTTTTAGATAAGAAATTGCAATAAAAAAGAAGTGTTTAGTCTTGATTAGGTTAGAACAAAGGGAATCCCGACTCTGCCAGAGTATTGATCTGGCTGCTTCCTTAACGATTAGACTAAGGTTTTATGATATGTGCAAATGAAAATGATAAGCGTAGAATAGTTGGTTTTCTTTAGAGCTTATATAAGTAATCTATGGATTTTCCTCCCAGGAGATAACTAATCTGACTTAATTAGTGCTTATTTTTCAAACATTTGAACACACAAAATCATTTTTTTTATATACGATTTTGAAAAATACTAGTTCAAAGCTTTATTTAAACTTCGGAACAAGCATATGTCATAATAATGTAAAAGTTAAGTAATAAATGTATGTGCTAAAAAGCTACGGTTCAAGATCGGCCCTTGGATTCTTATTTCCGGAAGGCATTTAGGTCTTGGCTACCCTCTTACACCGGCCCTTGGACCTCTAATTCAGGAATGTGTGAGGTCTTGGTCTAACACCATTGGATCCTCATTTCAGGAATGTTTAGAGTCTTGGAACTCTCCGTTGTAACGGCCCTTGGATCCTTTATTCCAGAAAGTGTAAGATCTTGGTTCCCGTGAAACTCCGTTAGTTTATATTGCATAAGTATAATATATATATTATATATATATATATATATATATATATATATATATATATATATATATATATATATATATATATAAATGAAAAAAGAGGAAATGAAAAGAAAATAAAATGGAATGATATTGCAAAATGCAATAAGTTTTGAAGTTTGCTTGTTGTAAATTTTAAATCTATCTTTTAACTAGTATTAGTCAAAGTTTTATAAAAACGTCGACTTTTGTGATCAAACTTTTGAAAATCAAGCACATTCACCTAACTTGAATAAATGTGGGAGTGAAAAGTTAAGTTTTGGCTTACATAGATTATTAGTATAAGTAGTGTTAGCATTTTACAAAAACATTTGCACATTGAGTTTAAGCTTAGTTGGGAGTATAAAAAAGAGGATGACGATTTCAATTCCCTGGAGACACCCATTTTGTGTGAATCCCGTTCCATGATACCATTTTTGAAAATCAAGCATGTTATTTATTTTTGTTCTAGTTTAAATTTCTTGCATTGAATAAAAAGTCGAAACGGGGTATACTTGGTATTCTTTTGATCCTTTCATTACTTTATATGATCGGATTGCTAGGGACTAGCAATAGTTTAGTGTGGGGGATTGATGAGTGTGTAAATACTCATCATTTTACACCCATAAAAGACACTAAAATGACCAAAAACACCCAATATATATTGCAGATATCCTTGGTTTGTGTTTTATGTGTTTCAGGTACCAAAGGATTGAAAACGGAACGAAAACGAATATTTTTGGATCGACTCGACAACAATTGTACAATTGATCAAGTGAAGACAAAAGTCAAAGACAAAGTCAAAGTCAACCCCAAAAATACCAAAATGACACAAATGGTCCTTGGAAATAATTTCTATTTTTGGCAGCCTTGGTCCTTGGATTTTCAGATTGTACAACATTGGTCCCTCAAAGTTAAATCCAAGTCCATTTCTATCCTAACTTAGCTAAACCCAGCCCACACCAAATTAAAAACCCAGCTACATTCCCAGCCCACTCACAATTCACTAAACCCAGCCCAATCCCAAATAAATAACCCAACCCGACCCACCTTTCTTTCCATTTAGTTAATACCGGTTTGACCTCAGTCAAACCCACCATCTTCAATACCATTACCCGCCTAAACCATACCACCCCCTCCTCCTTATCCCTGACAATACCACCCCCCCCTCCAAGCTTCCTCAACACTTCTCCTAACAAACCAAGAAGCAATTAATGCTTCTTCCCCATCACACGTTACTAGTCAAGTGGTTTTTCCCACTGTAACCATTTTGGCGCCAAAATTGGTTTAGATGACTGAGATCAATTCAAGGCTATCCAAGGGCTGGGAAATGATCAGAAGAAGATAAGAAGAAGATCCCACCTCAGTGTAGTATAAATAGAACCACATTGTAGCCTTAATTGAAAAGTAGTTTATTTTCTTAATCGCATTGTACTTTAATTATTTAAGCTTTATCAAATTTAGTTTCCAGTTATCATTACAAGTTATTTTCAGTCTGTTCATCATTAATCCTTGTACAATTTCCAAAAGTTAATGAAAATTCCATGTTTTCAAGTTTCTATGTGAACTGTTAATTCGAATCAAGTTAATTGTTTATTGAAATAGCTTCCTTTCTGTTTCTATAAGCTTATATAAGCTACTATAGCTTTTGATAAGCTATGTTAGTTTAATCAGTCTTAATCCTAAAAATACAAAAAAAAAATTTATATGAGGTTGTTTGGTGCAACATAAGCTGGAGCATGGTGAAATATGGATGACCATGGTTTAGAGATTCTTGGGAAGCAATAGGTTGATGTGATATGTTGACTGATGTGAGTATCGACATTTAGAACTTGTATGGGACTTAGCAATAAAAACATCGCGAAGTGAAACGTGCGCGCCTTCGTGGATGGAGTTTTTTCTCGTGTCTTGGGTAACCGTAATTGGCGCGAGTTTTTTTCTAACTCTCTTGCTATCTCGCAGTTAAATTCTGAGTCGTTTCATTACGTGTATTAGATATCGTTGTTACTAGCTATCGTTTGTTTTGTAGCGTTGTAGCTTTGTGTTTCATTGTATTCTCTTTTAGACTTGTTGTTTTCGGTGATCTCTAGTTCCTTGCTATGGTTCGTTTTTGTTAATATATTTTCTGCCGTTCTAAAAAAAAAAACTAGTTATCAATTCTTGTTTGGCAAGCATTGTAGCAATTTTAATTTCTTGATTCACTGTTCATGTGCTCACTTCAAGCTTATTGATTGTTTTCTGCTTATTTGTGTTAGTAAAGCTATTTCAAGTGAAATTGATAGGGTGTGTTTGTTTGTTATCAGTTTTACATTAAAACCTTAAAAAAGCTAAAAATAGCCATATCTAGTTTAGCTTAATTTAGTGCTGATTTACATTTTGAAAGTTGCTCATTATAGTTTAAATAAGTTATTTAATCAGTTATGTTTAGAAACCTAGGCTTAAAATTGGGACTTCTAGTTTAAAATTCAAATCAGCCCTCTAGTAAGGACTGTTTGGCACAAAAGGCAAAATGGGTCAAAATGGTTAATCCCTGTTCATTTGCACTTTTCTTAAGTTTAATCATGATTAACTAAACTTGTTTCAGTTGTTAGTAGGAACCTTTAAGTTGTTTTGAGCCCTTTTGAGGTTTTGAGTAGAATAGCTCATTATTAGAACCTCAACTGCTCAAATAAGCTTCTCATAAGCTTGAGCTCATTTGGACCTCACTTGTAGCTTTTCTGAGGTCTTTGGAATCCATTTAGTGTAATTGCAAGAGTTGGTTAAGCCTCCATATTGATTTGACCAATTTTATGCAGGTCTGCACATCAGACCCAAATAGCAGACTGCATCAGATTTGTGATCCTATTCATATGCTTATTTGTGTTAATCTGAGCTTAATTCCTTGGTTCATCAGTAGTTTGCTAGGTCAACTTTTAGTATTATCAGTCTTTGTGGTATTTAGTTGTCATCTAAGTGCTTAAAATTAAGCTCAAAATTGCCTAGATTTGACTGAGTTGCCCTGTACATCAGTCCTTTGGTTTGCTTATTGATCTTTGATCAGTGCTTATTTCTGTGTTCTTGTGGCTTATTCAGTTTCATTTTATCTTATCTTCATTTACTTAGCTTGTTTCAGTTTGCTTTAGCTTATTAGATAGCTTATCAGTTCTTTTTCTTAAAAAGCTTGGCTATTTCTCTTTTAACCAACTGATCAGCCACTTTGGCTTATTTCTGGGCTTATTTGAGGTTTTCAAAAATAGTTTTAGTTATAAAGTTTGCTTATCACCTTGTGCTTGTTGAGTTTCAATCATAAAAATCCAAAAAAGAAAATAAAAAGCAAAAAGGCAAAACTGGGATTCGAACCCCAGCCTCTTGACTCACACACAAGCACACTCACCAACTGCCCTTGGGTCTTTTTCAGTTAGACCTTGCACACATATATACTTAACCCCTTTTTCCATTTTAAGCTATCCGAACCATTTTGCTTATTCCCAGCTTATTGGAATAAGCTGGCACCTTTGTAGTATTTTTCCTAGGATTGTATTAGCATTAAGTAATTTCACAAAAAATTTCAGAATTTTTTAAATAGTTTTAGTATTTTTAATTAATTTTTCTTTTACGTTTAGTTTTTAAATCATAATAAAAAATATAAAACTCAGAAAAATACAAATCTTTTTTCTAAAATTTTCTTTTATCATATATAACTTAGGAAAAATAAAATTACACTTGTAAGATTAGATTTCCTTATATCTTAGTTTTTAAACCCGTTTTTAGAATTCCCGTATCGCGTTTTTAGTTTAAATTGTTTTAATTTTAATTTTCCCTTGAGAATTTGTTTCTCATTTCTTTTTTAGAATTAAAAAATACAAAATTCCATATTTCAATCATCAGTCACTCTAATTCCAAACCTTATACGATATCCTCGATTCCAACCTCGCTGGGACACGAACCGGGTAATCACTTGCCCGGTATCACTCATATCGTATTCACGGGTTTTGTAAGTTAACCTTTTTCCTAAAAGGTTGATTTGTCATTTCCCGCGTATCACGCATATCCGTCTGATATTATATATATACTTTAGCACGGATCATTTA
The DNA here is from genome assembly GCA_021014915.2 of Artemisia tridentata subsp. tridentata. Lineage (NCBI taxonomy): Eukaryota > Viridiplantae > Streptophyta > Magnoliopsida > Asterales > Asteraceae > Artemisia > Artemisia tridentata. The sequence goes on along the minus strand of CP139502.1, from coordinate 30,976,342 downwards.
TTTATGCAATCAAATGTTCAGACTTAACATTGTTCATGATGTGGTTAATTCTGCTTTTATGTCAACCTCTAAATTGAATGATTCAACCTTATGGCATGCTAGACTTGGCCATGTACACTTTAAAAGGATGCAAGATATGTCTAAGGATGGGTTAATCCCAGCATTTGACATGGACACTGAAAAGTGTAAAACTTGTATGATGAACAAAATAACTAAGAAACCATTTCAAAGTGTAAAACGTGAAACTAAAGTGTTGGAATTGATTCATAGTGATTTATGTGATTTACATGCTACTCCCTCTTTGGGGAATAAGAAATACTTTGTGACCTTTATTGATGATGCTTCTAGGTTTTGTTATGTTTATTTATTACATACTAAGGATGAAGCATTAGATAAATTTAAAGTATTTAAAACTGAGGTTGAATTGCAACAAGAGTCCCTGATCAAGAGATTAAGGACTGATAGGGGAGGTGAGTACATGGATACTCTGTATTTTCAGTCTGTTGGTATAATCCATGAAACAACTGCTCCCTATACTCCTCAGCAAAATGGTATTTCTGAAAGGAAAAACAGGGTGCTAAAGGAGATGGTTAATTCCATGTTGTCCTATTCAGGGTTGAGTCAAGGGTTCTGGGGTGAAGCTATGTTAACAACTTGTTATTTACTAAATAGAGTTCCCAATAAAAGGAACAAGAAAACCCCTTATGAACTCTGGACTAAAAGAAAACCCAACCTGAACTTTCTCAGGGTTTGGGGTTGTAGGGCTATTGTAAGACTCCCTGATCCAAAGCTAAAGACTTTGGGTGAAAGAGGCATTGAATGCATCTTTGTTGGATATGTTGAGCATTCCAAGGCATATAGGTTCTATGTTATTGAACCTAATGAATCTGTTTCAATTAACTCAATAATTGAATCAAGGGATGCAATCTTTGATGAGAATAGATTCTCATCAGTCCCTAGAACAAGTCAGAGGATTCCTAATGGAACTAATGATATTGGTGTATCAGAGGTCTCTGATGAGGTTGTGGTTCAACAACCTGAACCTGAGCTCAGAAAGAGCAAAAGGGTCGGGACTTCAAAGTCATTTGGACCTGAGTTTCAATTATACTTAATTGAAGGAACAAGGGATGAGGTCTCTGACCAAAACTCCTATTGTTTCATTGTTGAGGATGATCCCAAAACATTTGAAGAAGCAATGAAGTCCCAGGATGTTGCTTTCTGGAAAGAAGCAATAAATAATGAAATGGATTCCATCATGGGCAATAACACTTGGGTGTTGACTGATCTACCACCTGGTTGCAAACCTTTGGGTTGCAAATGGATTTTCAAAAGGAAAATGAAGGTAGATGGAACTATTGAAAAGTTCAAGGCTAGACTAGTCATTCAGGGCTTTAAACAAAGGTCAGGGATAGACTATTTTGATACTTATGCCCCTGTGGCTCGTATCAGTACCATAAGATTGCTAATTGCTTTGGCATCAATTCACAATCTGATTATTCATCAGATGGATGTGAAGACAGCTTTCTTGAATGGTGAATTGGATGAGGAGGTTTATATGAACCAACCTCAGGGCTTCATCATGCCTGGCAATGAAAACAAGGTGTGCAAACTGATTAAGTCCTTATATGGACTGAAGCAGGCACCTAAGCAATGACATCAAAAATTTGATGAAGTGGTTTTGTCTAGTGGTTATTTACTTAACCAGTCTGACAAATGTGTATATAGCAAATTTGATTAATCTGGTAAAGGATTCATCATTTGTCTATATGTTGATGACATGTTGATCTTTGGCACTGACCAAAATCAAGTTGACCTGACAAAGGAATTTTTTTCATCAAGGTTCTCCATGAAGGATATGGGGGAGGCAGATGTTATCCTTGGTATAAGGATTAAACATGAAAGTAACAAAATTTCTATCTCTCAGTCTCATTACATTGAGAAGGTGTTGAGGAAATTTAATTACTTTGATTGTACTACAGTGAGTACTCCTATGGATACAAATGAGAAGCTCATGCCTAATACTGGTAAGGCTATATCTCAACTTGAGTATTCTAGGGCAATGGGCTGCCTAATGTATGTCATGACTTGTACAAGACCTAATATTGCATTTGCTGCGGGAAAATTGAGCAGGTATACTAGTAATCCTAGTGCTCATCATTGGCAAGCAATTCAAAGGGTACTGAAGTATTTGAAGGGAACTATGGATTATAGTCTCTCATATGCTGGTTATCCTTCAGTATTAGAAGGATACACTGATGCAAGTTGGATCAGTAACACTGAAGACAATTCGTCTACTAGTGGCTGGGTATTCCTACTTGGTGGAGGTGCAATTTCTTGGGCATCCAGGAAGCAAACTTGCATCACCAGTTCAACAATGGAATCTGAATTTGTGGCCTTAGCAGCTGCTGGTAAAGAAGCTGAATGGTTGAAAAACTTGCTTCTTAAGATTCCATTGTGGCCTAAACCTATAGCACCTATTTCTATTCGTTGTGATAGTGTTGCTACATTGGCAAAGGCTTATAGCCAGATGTACAATGGAAAGTCTAGACACTTAGGTGTCAGGCATAGCATGATTCGTGAGCTTATCATGAATGGGGTGGTATCTATAGAGTTTGTTAGATCTCAACAAAACTTAGTTGATCACTTGACGAAGGGTTTGGCTAGAGACTTGGTTTTAAAGTCTGCTAAAGGGATGGGTTTGAAGTCCAACTTAGTCACTGAATGCTAAGACACCCAACTCCCTCCTGAGGAAACTTGGGAGTTGAGTTCAATGTGGAAAGCTGAACATTTAGTGGACTGGAGCACATGTTTATTATCATCCCAAGGTTGTGCTCAGAACCTGCTGAAAAGGAGGATGAAGTCTTTACTTCTTAATGGTTATTTTCTTTGAAAAAGTGCTAAGCAGGAGCATGAATAAAGAGGAACCACCTATGTAAATGTTGAAGTTTTGCCGCTTCAGGAAGCTTTGGACTTTTAGCTTTTACAACATTTATGAATTGGATATGGACACATGGCTTGTATAGTGTCAGGAGCATTTAAGTGTTTGAATCTTGTGTGTATTTTATCTTCAGGTATTCAAATGGGTTGAAGGGTTCAATTCTTAGAACACCCTGATTCTCGAATATTTGAACGTGTAATGTACTAAGATGAGAATTCAATCTTCAAGATATTTTCATTTATGCACATGTTTGTTTAATGTTTAATTTTCATGCAAAGGAAGTGAACTAAATTTGGGGAGGATTGTTGGAAAATTTAGTGCACTTGAGGGATCAATTCACACCTGGTAATGGGCTTGGAGGTACGGAGTGTACACCCATCAGGTCACTTTTTACCCTGACTCAATTAGTGGTTTGTGGTTCTGCTGCTAATGTTAATAATACTACTGCTGATGCAGATCATTCTGCTGCTAGTATTATTGATACTACTGCTGAAGCAGAACATTCTGCTGCTAGTACAATAATAGTACTGTTGGGCTGCTAGGCAGAGATTCTAATGCTTGTAAACTTATTGTGCTGCTAGGCAAAGATTCTACTGCTGGTAATGCAGGAAAGAATTTGTAACTACTTTGACCTATTTATGGGAAGTTTCAAATTCGTAATTAAGACCATTATTATCTGGTCTTGTAACCACTATGGCTAGAATTGAGGAACATTATGAGGAGATTAATGGGGCAATTAATTCTCATAATTCCTTTTGACTAGGTTTGAGTAAATCTCTACTTAAATAGAGATCATCCATCCGCATGAAAAGGGACGCAGAAAAACCAAAAACACTTGAAAGCAATTCGTTCTTGATTTGTGCCTAAAACAAGAACATCACTTGGTCTTATCCCATAGAGATATTCGTGTAACCCAGACATAGGGTCGAATAGTTTCTATTGGAAAGTGATAACACGATTTCAAGTGAATATCCGGTACTATTGATCTTTGATTATCTTTACCATGTTCTGGGAACACACACAACAACCAGACAAAAAAAAAAAAAAAAAAACACCAACACGGAGTACTTTAAAAATTAAAGGTAAACACACATGCAATATTTCATAATTTTCACAGATTGAATCATTTGTTGACTATCGGAAAGAAAATCGCACACGAGATGCTATGAGTTTTTATATGTCGAACGTAAGCATGTTGAATTGCCTTGGAGGAAAACCTACAATTCTATCGACTGTGGAATATTTGTATGAGGCACATGGAAACATATGTGGGTAAAGGTATTTTTTTGGAAGAGTTGAAAAAAGAAAGGCCTGGTCAGAAAACACAATTGAAGATGTTGCGCGCCAAGTACTTGGCAAATATCATACTTATAAGCTGTAATCAGGAAAAGGAAACGTTATTGAAAGAAGCAGAAGCATACATGAAGAAGAAACAAAAAATTTCTTAAATTTTAACAAATAATGATGTTAGAGTGGATGAATATTTGTGGAAAAGATTTAATGAAGCGGTAATCAAGATCACTGATGATTAACTATTCACCGAATGATTATTGTGCGGGGATAACTGATGCGTGGTTTTGCAACCTTGCAACAGGTTTTACCTCTCGAGGGATCTCAAGAGGCTTACAACCCCACCAGGCAGTGTACCTGACCGATGTAGTATAGTGTAGTGGTAAGTACGGGGGATTGATCGTTCTCCACAGGGAATAGTGTTCGTTAGGTATGAAAAGCTACTCTAATTAGGTCTAAGGGTTGAGGAAGATTCTTTTTATGTTTTTATATTTTTTTATGAAAGCAAGTAAAATCTCGGGTTTGAAGGAGTGGGCGGAATTAGTTGCTAGTCAACTAACCCAAATTACTACAAATGCAATAAAATAAAATAACAAAATGAAAATGTGGTGAGAAACTTATGTGTAGAGAAATGTGTTTACTTAGATTTCCTTACTCCCTAACTATCTTTTACCGGTTAATTAGTGTGTATTAGTCGCGTGGATGACGGGTGTATTCCTTAATACCATTCGTGGGGTGGCGTACTTACTTCCCCAACTCTACAAGCTCCTACTTCACTCCTATGTCGAGCCGGCTAGGAAGCTCCTAACATGGGATCACTAGAATTCGCTTGTGCATTAAATACAACCATAAAAACCTTTAGTACGCGTTTGGTTCATGTTTCTTAAGACGTTCAAGCAAGTTACCGAATAGGAAGTTAGCCAGTTTTCTTAAGCCTAACATAGATAAACAATCATCCAATACAACTAATAACACACTAACAACCAATAATCAATAGCTAGGTTTCATTAGATCTAAGCAAACACAAGATAATTTAGCCTAACATGTTAAACAAAAGACAAGAATAAGATAGAATCAAACAACACATAGACATATTGAATGATTAATTGATAACTTATCTTTCAATGAAACATGGAAGATCTCAAGGCAAAAAGCCCTGAAAAAGATGCTAAAATCGTCTTAGGGTTTTATCCCAAAATTCCACACACTAAGCCCCCTCTTAATGACAAAAAATTAGAAAACTATATATAGATTTTTGGATCTGACGGCGTCACCTTATGGAGTGTGACGCCGTCACCTCGCCGCTTTTAGGGTTCCCGGATGACCATCTTGACGCCGTCCCTCTTTAGCTCTTCAAAAATCCATTCTGGCTTATCAAGGGCTGACGCCGTCTAACCTTGAACGTGACGCCGTCCCCTTATGATTTAAGCCGTGACGCCCTTGATCAACTTAAAACGTGACGCCGTCAGAATTCACATGCTATTTTCACTGGCTTATCATGAGTAAATTTCACGTCCAACTTTTCTTGCCAAAGCATGACGCCGTCCAGAGTAAATGTTGACGCCGTCAAAGGTGACTTTTAGCCGATTTTTGAGACTTTGTCGTTTTCTTCACTTTATTGCTCCAAAAACGTCCAAAATGCCTCCTTTTCCAGATTTCTCCTCAAAAGTACCTAAAATGACAAAAGGAACGATTTAGGGCAATATTTGATCAAATAAATACGATTTCGGGCTTAAATGACCCCTTAAAAGCGGTACACTTTTCGCCTCATCAAATACCCTTACACTTGAGATTTGCTTGTCCTCAAGCAAATGCGCTTTTATTCTAATCAAAATACAAGTTAGGGGTTATTTAATGCAAACATAAAAGTAATTACAACAAATAATCGTTCCACTTCAATCATAATAAGCACGGAGATTATAAACTAGCACCTCACAAGTAGTGTTTAGATACTCACATCTCTCAAGTGTCATCAAAATAAATCTCATAAATGAAAACGGATAATATCTCTCACTACCTGTCATAGCAAATAGATTACCATAGGCTTGGGAAAGGATCGAAAACCTCCTCCACTAGGCGTAAGCACCTAAGATAAACTATCAAAGAGGGCTTTTAAATGGGTTATAATGTTAGGTGTAGGGAAAAGGAAAACACGGTTTTGTTGGATAAAGGATATTTTACTGGTGGCTAGTTAAAGATCTTGATCAATTACATGTACTATACAATGTTGCTAAGCCAAGACTAGACTCGATCTTAAGCTAAAAACGAAATAACAAAATAACAAAAATATAAAACAAACATAAAATGAAACGGGATGGTAGTCCGTATGTTTTTTCTATTTTCCATTTTCTCATTTTTTTGTGTTTTTCTTGATTTTTTTTTTTTTTTTTTTTTTTTTTTTTTTTTTTGCATACACTTTTGCCCTACCATCCAAAATAATACATCATAGGGGCATTGCATTCCCCTTACACTTGAACTTTTACATAACTTTACAAATATTAATCTAATGACTCGAATTAAGATAATCAAAACACTTGGAGTACTTTTAAAATATTTAGCACATATGGGGGTAATAAATGATGTTCTTCCCCATTACTCCATTACACTAGTACTTTACCCATGAGTCCCAATCGTCCCAAAACAATATGTACAAGGATATGACTCGACTTAGCAACCATGTAATCAACTAGATAATTAACTTGGGTTTAAACAAATGTTGTAACAATAATGCACTAAAGATGAGTGCATACAAGGTAGGCTAAGGCGATTTGGGTGTACATTTTAGTGGGGTGTAACAAATTCTTCCTTTAAGTAAAATGCTTAAAGGTCGAAACGAAAAGATAGGCTCTGAGGGGTGTACTAGGGGTATCGTGTACTAAAAATGAGTACAACGCAAAGGGTGTGGGAGAATTACTTGACCAATGTAGCCAATGTAATTATAACAAAAACACAGGTGTAAAACAATGGGTTAATCCTAATGCCTCTTATCACGTAGTAAATCTAACTATACGAATGTAGTCTCACTTGTGGCCTTGGAATGGTCCTAACGCAAGTTCTAGAATCTAAGTGCTACCGGTACACACATCATAGCATGAATGCTTTTCCTACCAATTCTAGGGGCGAACCTCACATATTTGGGGGTGGAAAATTTTTTAGTGGTACGGTTTTTTTGTGCTAGTCATATAACTCCTATCCGTGAGACGCTCATTAAGATCGAAGTTTCACTCCTATATGTTGTAAAAAATTTTAAATTTGGCACTAAAATTGCCTTAACAAGTATTTCTCTCAGTTTTATTACACATCTACTATTAAACAAACAAACATCAAGCGCAATAGCATTCTCAAAAATCGTACTTTTACCCTCCCCTTACACTTAAGATGAACATTGTCCCCAATGTTCAAATAACAAGATGTAAAAGAAAAAAGTAAAAGAATGAAATCAAATACTCCCCTGATTCGCTCGTTGGATAGTGAAATTACACGGTTAAATCTTCCTCCAAAGAGAATGTTGAAGCTCCATGACTAATGCATCGCCATAAGCTTGATTCCATAAACATCTCCTTGTCCAAAATAACCTGTTAAACCTGAGAAAACAAACACGAAAACCTGCATAACATCGGCGGGATAAAATCTATATATAAGGATATAATGCTTGTGGAATGATAATTTTGCAGATTCCTGGAGATTATAAGTTGGAGATTTTAGTAAGAACTTTTCTAAAAACAAAACTTTCAAAAATTTCTGGAAATTAAATCTGACGCCGTCAGGTTATAACCCCTGACGCCGTCAGAAATGACCTGACAAAAATTTTCAATTTAAGTTTCCGGAAAATTTCTGGAAAAACCTTTACCTTACTTCCTGGAAATCCTGCAAAACATCATTATGACTCGATACAAGCATTTGACTCAAACAAATACGAATATGTATGCTAATTTAATATTATTATGATTCATGTTAATTTGTGTTCTAATAAACCGATTTAGATTTCCCTTACACTTATTTTTTGCAAAATACCTTTATATGTGGTTAAGACGAAGTTAAAAACAACATAAAGCATTTTCACAATTTAGTTTTTAACATGAATCAATAATAATAAAATTTAAACATACATACGGAAACAAATAAAATCAAACAAACAAATAAACAAACACACAAAGCAAATAAATAAAATAAAGCTTGGGTTGCCTCCCAAGAAGCGCTTTTCTTTATTAACGAGTCTTGTAGCTAGACTCAAAGTCCGGGGCTCTACGTTTTTCCGTTTTGCTTCTCAATTGCCCCTCTAATCATCCTAACAACCTCCATATTAACTTTGTATTTAGGTCCTAGGCTCAAGCAATCCTTATAATAAAGGCTTCTCTTATTCCAAACATAGTCCATGCCTTTTTCTTTATCCTCTTTATTGATGTCCTCAATCGCACCAATTTTGTCCATATCAAATCGAGGCACAAAACGAAATTCGTTTACCCGATAAGGCATCCTATATGTGATCCTATCTATGTGATTAGAAAACTGAACCGTGCCTTTCAAACGATCATACCTTAAATTGGATGCTTCAATAAATGGCTTACCTAACACCACGCGAGATAGGCGGCAGTCAACGACACCTGCCAAATCTTCTAAGATCATGAAGTTGGTGACAAAGGTAAAATTCCCAACAAGGATATGTATATCCTTAATCCTTCCAACGAAGTTACAAACTCCGCCTGGACATTTGGGGTCCATCCTAGGCTCAAGTGGTGTGTTTATGATCTGGCTATAAAGGCCTGAGGACATAACGTTGATTGGGGATTCACAGTCAATGTAAGCATGCTCAACGTATTGGTACCCAATCATACATGGTATCTTCACATTCCCGGGATCACCTCTCTTAATCTTTGGGTCAATTCTAACAAAAGGTGGTCGAGGGTTATCAACTAGGTTGTTATAGTAAGCAATCTCCTCCTTAGTGGGGTATTCATTGAAATAATCATCAAACCTAGGATCTATCTTTACTTCATCAATTTTCTCCATCAACTTCTCAACCGTAAGATTATTACGTTCTAAGTAATTATCTGAGTATATGGCGGTCCCTAAGTTGTTCAAGGCATAATCAAGCTCTGTATCAATCATTCTACTGAGCTCCCTGAGCTCACTAATCTCATTCTCAAGTTGGCTACGCAACAAAGCCACTTCGCCAGGTGTAAGGGGTGGATTCGCGTTTTCCATAATGGCAAACTGAATAGTCAATGAAGATCTGTTACGAACAAAAGCACAAAGAAAATAGATAGACTAAAGAAAACCTAGAAAAATAAAATAAAAATCTCACTAGAAAGGAATCTAGTGAGTAGACCTAATAGAAATAAAATTCAACCTAAACAATAACTATTCCCCGGCAGCGGCGCCAAAAACTTTGATGCGTGGTTTTGCAACCTTGCAACAGGTTTTACCTCTCGAGGGATCTCAAGAGGCTTACAACCCCACCAGGCAGTGTACCTGACCGATGTAGTATAGTGTAGTGGTAAGTACGGGGGATTGATCGTTCTCCACAGGGAATAGTGTTCGTTAGGTATGAAAAGCTACTCTAATTAGGTCTAAGGGTTGAGGAAGATTCTTTTTATGTTTTTATATTTTTTTATGAAAGCAAGTAAAATCTCGGGTTTGAAGGAGTGGGCGGAATTAGTTGCTAGTCAACTAACCCAAATTACTACAAATGCAATAAAATAAAATAACAAAATGAAAATGTGGTGAGAAACTTATGTGTAGAGAAATGTGTTTACTTAGATTTCCTTACTCCCTAACTATCTTTTACCGGTTAATTAGTGTGTATTAGTCGCGTGGATGACGGGTGTATTCCTTAATACCATTCGTGGGGTGGCGTACTTACTTCCCCAACTCTACAAGCTCCTACTTCACTCCTATGTCGAGCCGGCTAGGAAGCTCCTAACATGGGATCACTAGAATTCGCTTGTGCATTAAATACAACCATAAAAACCTTTAGTACGCGTTTGGTTCATGTTTCTTAAGACGTTCAAGCAAGTTACCGAATAGGAAGTTAGCCAGTTTTCTTAAGCCTAACATAGATAAACAATCATCCAATACAACTAATAACACACTAACAACCAATAATCAATAGCTAGGTTTCATTAGATCTAAGCAAACACAAGATAATTTAGCCTAACATGTTAAACAAAAGACAAGAATAAGATAGAATCAAACAACACATAGACATATTGAATGATTAATTGATAACTTATCTTTCAATGAAACATGGAAGATCTCAAGGCAAAAAGCCCTGAAAAAGATGCTAAAATCGTCTTAGGGTTTTATCCCAAAATTCCACACACTAAGCCCCCCTCTTAATGACAAAAAATTAGAAAACTATATATAGATTTTTGGATCTGACGGCGTCACCTTATGGAGTGTGACGCCGTCACCTCGCCGCTTTTAGGGTTCCCGGATGACCATCTTGACGCCGTCCCTCTTTAGCTCTTCAAAAATCCATTCTGGCTTATCAAGGGCTGACGCCGTCTAACCTTGAACGTGACGCCGTCCCCTTATGATTTAAGCCGTGACGCCCTTGATCAACTTAAAACGTGACGCCGTCAGAATTCACATGCTATTTTCACTGGCTTATCATGAGTAAATTTCACGTCCAACTTTTCTTGCCAAAGCATGACGCCGTCCAGAGTAAATGTTGACGCCGTCAAAGGTGACTTTTAGCCGATTTTTGAGACTTTGTCGTTTTCTTCACTTTATTGCTCCAAAAACGTCCAAAATGCCTCCTTTTCCAGATTTCTCCTCAAAAGTACCTAAAATGACAAAAGGAACGATTTAGGGCAATATTTGATCAAATAAATACGATTTCGGGCTTAAATGACCCCTTAAAAGCGGTACACTTTTCGCCTCATCAATAACCGAGCAGCATTAGTTTTAAGTCTTTTGGATGTTTAGAATATTTTCTAATACTTTTGTATTACTGTTTGATTGATACAAGTGCTTTGCTTCTTAATGATTACTGTTTGTTTAAAATTCTATTGCATCACAATAATGTTTTACTGCATCATAATGTTACATATTACTGCATCATTATATATGTTCTACTGCATCACAGTGATCTATGATACTGTTGCATCACAATAATACTTTAGTGAAAAACTGTGTTATTATACTCTCATCACAATGTATAATCTACTGCATCACTATGTATATTATAGTGCATCACAATACACTATACAAAAATGCTATACTTAGATAGTATTACTGCATCACTACATATGCATCACAATGATGTATCATACTGCTGCATCACAATAATATTTTAGTGTGTTACTGCTATTATACTCCCATCATAATGTATAATATACTGCATCACTATGTATATTATACTGCATCATGATACACTAAACAAAAGTGTTATACAGAGATATTATTATTGCATCATTATGTTACATATTACTGCATCACTATGTTATTTTACTGTATCAAAGTATCATCACTATGTTATTCTACTGCATCACAATATTATTCTACAACAACAATGTAATACTTAATTGCATCACTGTGTTATTATACTGCATCACAAGGTATAATCTACTGCATCACAATGTATAAGTTACTGCATCACTATGTATATTCTACTACATCACAACATTAAACAAAATAACAGAATGCATGCAGTAAATGATTTAAAATGAGAAGATATAGAGTATATTTCATAAACACTGATATATTATTATATCGTAGTTCGGTAATAAATGTTACACGTCTCTAAAAAAATATGTCTTGTAAGAAATCCTTGAATATCTATACTGTTGTTATAGAGAATTTCTCAAAAAAGAACTGAAATCATGCTGAATTACGCTTAGATGTTCTGAGACCAGTTCTTTTCGGCTGCACTATTTTCTTGATTTTCTTGGATGGTTGCAGTGTATACAACTGGTGCATCATAGTGTATGCAACTGGTGCATCATAGTGCATCACAATGTTAAAATCAACTGAATCAAAATTATATAAATTCACAGCATCATAATGTATAAAAATATAGAATCAAAATTATGTAAATTCAACTGCATCACAATGTATAATTATCATAATCATAATGTTATAAATTTGTTGCATCAATATGTAAAAATCTACTGCATCACAGTGTTAAAATCTACTGAATCAAAATTATGTAAATTCACTGCATCACAATGTATAAATATACTGAATAAAATTTATGTAAATTCACTGCATTACAATGTATAAATAAACTGCATCACAATGTTATAAATTTGTTGCATCGATATGTATAAAATCTACTTTCTCTTAGAGCTTCCAAGACTGCGGACTCTTGCTGCTTTTAATTTATCTCTTGCTGGTAAATAAGCGATGTTGTAACAAAAGAATCTTTTTCATCTGTATAACACTTTAGTTCAATTCACAAGGTTTTACTTCTACACTATACACATCGTGTTTACCAAATTTCAATGTCCAGGAAACGCATTTGTAGCGGCACCTCAATGAGCATTTTAGTTTGTTTATATCATCATTTTTGAAAAACATTCCATGTTACTGTTCACTAATTCGAAACTGTCTTCTATCCCCCAACCACATTTACATAATGAAGTAGATACAAATGAGACAAGTGATCGAAAATACCTACAAGCCTGATTCTTCTAGTACCTAAAATAGCTCGAATTCCAGGTGCTCTCCAGCAGCAGGACCATTGTAGTCCATACACTTAATTACTTTCTCCATTGACGCAACTTTAGCCATTCTAATATCGGATTCCCCAGGCACATCTGGTGCAATTAATCGACCTTCTTATCGAAAGCAGGCATAACAAACTAATTAGCACCACCACCGAAAGCGACCACTTCGTGCCTCCTCTTCTGCAAATTGATTTAATCAGTTGCTTGGTGGAGAAGATTAAGAAGACGGTGGTGAATGGTGGTAAGAACGGTGGTAAGAATGGTGGTGATAACGGTGGAGATCACGGTGGGATTCAAGGAGCAGATGACGGTAGAGAATGGTGGATTAATAGTTATCAAGGTGGAGATGAGGGTGGGAAGAAAAGAGTAGTCAGGGAAGAAAGTCGAAGAAAAAAAAAGTGGCTGGAAGAATAGAAAAAATAGGAGGAAAAGACTTTATATACCCTAAAGTGTAAATGACAAAAATACCCCTAACAGTTATAAGAAAGGAAGGGCTGGGAGGGGACACGTGGCGCAATATGGTGGCTTCTTAGCCTTTTCATTTTAAGACCCTTTCTCAATATATCCCATCTCTCTTTCTCTCTCTCTCTCTCTCTCTCTTTCTATATATATATATATATATATATATATATATATATATATATATATATATATATATATATATATATATATATATATATATATATATATATATAGACATATACATTATATATAACAGGAGGCGTTACACATAGATAATGCCACATAAATGCCACCTCAATGCCACATAATCATAAACTATGCCACTTGGCATTTCTAATTAATATTAATTGCCATGTCAGTTTATTCCATGTAAGCTTTTACTTAAATTCGGATTTTTTTTTTCAAAAAAAAAAAAAAAAAACACGTACAATGATTCGAACTCAAGACCATGCAGATATTATGTGGTATCCTAACCACTGAACCACCACTTTTTTTTGTTGAGATTCTGTATATCGAAATCTATATAGGAAATCTATATAGGATAATTTTTTTTCTAGAACCCTAATATTCATATCTATTCCTTAATTACAACCCGATTCATTCATTATATCTTTTTTTTTTTTTTTTTTTTTTTTTTTTTTTTTTTTTTTAATCTCAGAACCATAATATCATTCGGTTCCCCAATTCTTTCTAAACCCTAATATGTTAAACTACACACAATTAACTAATAATGTCATAATATGTTTCTGTTACGTTTATGAAGATTCTGCTAATGGCCTTGCATTGATTTATCTTGCTTTTTCTCTGTTTGTTTTAGTTACAGGTACTCTTCCAAGTATAATAAATGGCGTCCACAAAACTACGAGAATGGTGCAAACAAAATAAAAAGACGTTAAGGATCCCTAGAGTTCATACCGAGATCATCAACTAATTATAAGGATAAGTTCTTGATGGTGACATGTTCAAAAAATTTATATCATGTAATCTTTTATATAAAAATTTATGTGTTTATATAATCTTCACGTGTTTGGACTGTACATCAGGAACATATGACTAGATGAGAGTCATGAACTTGAGGCGTACCCCTCTCTAATTTCTCAATACAAGGGCAACAGGTATCTACCACTTTCTTTATTATTATTATCTTTAATTTAGGAACTACTTACTCACATGCTTGATCGCTTTCTTTAATTTAGGAACTATTATTATTGTTTTCTTTAATTTATGAACTGTTCTGCTGTTTATTTGTAGCAGTTCATCCACAACAGTTGAAGATACTTCATCACTTTCTTTTTCCTATATAAGTTCTTATAGTGTTAGTAATTATATCTAAATTGATGGTTAATACGGAGTACATTATTTGTTGATATTTTTATTTGGCAAAGGAGGGGGAAGACAAGGAGGAATGGGGATTTGGGTTACTTTAGAACCTGACTTTCACATTAATCCAGCCGTAAGATTTTGATTTTTAGGTTTTTTTTAAACATTTTGATTTTTGATTTTAAGTATGTGTTTGTTGTGGATTTGCAGTAAGAATGTTGTGGGTTTGTTTATACAGATGAGACAATTTTTTTTTTTGTTATTTTTTGAGTTAGTTGATTTTTCTAGATTTTAGCTAACCTTAATCAAACATGTAAACCCACGTAACTTTTTTCATCTTTAACAGCAATTGAGATTGCATGCTGCAATCTCAGTTTTCTTCGTTTGAGGATTTTGAGGATACAACTACACTATAATTTTAGGTACTAATTATGTTGTTTAATATCTTAGTTACTAATCATTTAATTTATTCTCCTTTTCAGATTCATAATATTACATCTTTTGCTCTCTCATCGAATCATGAATGCTCTTTGTTGCACTAGGGATATGCTTAGGCTAAGTATGCTCACATATTTGCTCATTCATAATTAGGCTTTGCACTAGAAATATACTTAGGCTCAGTATGCTCACATATTTGCTCATCCATAATTATCAGGGATTATTTATTCATCATGGGTGTATTGGTACATTACATTTCTTTGAACAATATGTATATTTGTTGGAGTTGTAATGTTTTATGTCCTAATTCTTAACTTGATTTATATAGCTTGATCTGTTGTGTTCATATTTTTCAGGATGAGTTGTTCATTGCTGAATATTGGTAAGCCTTTAGCGGGTAAGTAACATACCGTATCAGGTACTTCTTATGTTTTCATCTAAATGTGTATGTTGATAGTTTTTCTTTTATCGTTATAGGATGTAGCTCCGGCCCCAAAGTCCTCGATTTTGATGCTGCCATTGTTTATGAGACACCTTCTGCTTCTTCAGATGCTGGTGTGTCTTCTACACAACATGTTTTTTCTGCAAACAATGTTTCTGATAATCGAATGGCAGCAGAACTTTTAATGCATCAGGGACCAATGATTCACACCAACAAGAAGCGAAAGGCTAGCTGTAGGTAATATATGAATGATGTATTTTAACGTAAGTGTAAATAACTTATAATATCACAAAACTAAAACTAATGTCACCTGTTTCTCTTCCCTATATTCCACTTGTCAAATCTGAGGATGCAGATTCTACTGTTGCTGCTCTTTGAACGGACAGCTTGGTTGGCTGATTCTGTCTCAATTACAAATCTGACCTTGGATTGGTTTCTTCTAATTGCAAATATATACTGCATATACATATCTTCCTCTATCCATATTGAATAAAAGAGCCTGCACATATTGCCTCTGCAGGGCTGTTGGAACATTGTCATGTCCACTTATAGTTTTCAGATATCATTGAATACCAATAAACGTGATTTTGTTATATTAGGTTCTAACACCATATTATCTTTTTCTTGGTTATTAAATGGATAGTATGTGATATAATGAGGGTTGTGAGGTACCAGTAATGGCATAGAGTGCATATAAGGCATGAAAGTCAAGCGATCGATCCTGTAGAATGCCATAAGAAAGTTAGGCTTTTTAAACAAAATCTTCAAAAAGGAAGATTTATACTTAGATCTGTAATCAGTTGAATCAAAGCGAGTACCGGATGATGAATTATAAAAGCTGTAAAGGATAAAAGTTGCCTTAGTGTATTTTAATGCATAGAACCTTTTATATTTTTTATCCTAAAAGCTATACTAGAATTGAAATTATATGATTCTGTGATGAGAGTGGACACACTAATTATCTTCAGGAAAAGTTTTTATGATAGATTGTATTGGTTCAAGCTAACATCTTTTGATGCTCATCTTTTTTGACCCAACCCACTAATATATCCACCTCTACCAAACATAAACTGATTCTCTATTTTTATTTGAGAAAATGTAACTTTACTAATAATTGGATGCAATACTTATACGTGCCTGATAAGGATTGTGATACTAGGTTTTTAAGATGACACCTGAGTTTAAGACAATCGAATTAAGCTGCTGATCCAATACCAAAATTGCCTAAATAACATTCTTAGTCTTCATTTCTATTAATGCACGTAAACCTGATATAGACATGTGCCATTGTAGTCGAAACCAAAAGTTTGCATATCCTCAACTCCGTTTTGTGTATATTAGACGCATAGACAAAATTTAAACTAAAAGCCTTAAGGGTGAAATTAATGTTCAAAAAATACCATTCTCTTATGTATCATCACTGCTGTACCAGATTACATAGGAATCATCCAGCACGTCAGCGATACAAAAACATATGGAAGTGCAACTACAAATAAGGTGACAGTAAGAAACATCGGCGTCCAAAATATTAGGTTAGTACTCACCCTTTTAGTTGGATAACTATTTGTGAGTTGTAAATGGGTGTTTGGTTGTCTTATAAAGTCAGCCAGTGTTGTTGTAAATACAATGCGAGGGTGTTTGGATGAGATCTTATTTAGACTGATTTGTTGACTTCAATAGTCATTATGATGCTTCAGTTCTCTATAGAAATATATAATATGTACATGTCGATTATAATGGCATGTTTCTGGATCCACTAAAAAAATACTGTGTTCACCCCGCCCGGATCCATTTTGACCCGTACAAGAAAATCGGCCATGAGAAAACCAATCCATTTTGACCCGTTACTCGATCTGCCCATCTTGCCACCACTAACAACTGCATTGACTGAAAACCACGCTTCTAGATTTGAAAACCAATCAATTTAAATTATGTTTATTATCAGTTTTGCTACTAATAAGTATAGTTCTTTCTACAAGAAAGTCGTGGTTTATTAATGAATTTGAGCTTTTTGTATTGTGCAGGAGAAAATAACATTCGAGTGATTTTGACCAAGCATTTCTCTTCCTATCAGATGTCCCAGCACTTCAGTTGATCCCTCTGCATCCTTCGTCTGTAATCATCAAAAGATGTGAGCCTTCAAATATCATTTCTCGTCCGCTAAAGGGTTTTGTTTCTATATATCTTGTGACACATACTATTCAGATTACATGTTACATTGAATTTGTGTTGACCAGATATATATTTGATAATCTAAAATGTTAAAGGGGTTCATGTTTGGTCACCATAAGTTGCTCGAATAATCGGATCCAGATGTGAAACAACCCACTATTTAATCTCTTTATATGTTTTCTTTTTACATACGCGTCTACACAGATAAAAAATATTAATGATAACGTGATTCAAAGACCAACTAAACAGTTTAATATGTTGATCACTTTCTATGTTTGTTTCATCCTAAGCAAGTAGACTTTAATCCAAAATGTCAATTTATAACATGACATTCGTATTGTTGTAATATAGACCATTTGACATCAAATAATGCTTTTGTTTATATTTTTATGAACAGGTGCCAAAGGTAAATCCATACGACAACCTCCGAGTGGAGCTTGGTGGAGAGCCCTAGGATAGTGGTTGCTACTGAATGCCTATAATCTGGTATATCATGCATACCTTCTTTGTACGTCACCTGTTAATGTATCATCTTGACCTTTGAGCAAGCAGATCGTGCATCATACAGTAATGAATAATGTTCAAGGTTTATATAGTTTTGGGCTGAATTAGAAACTTACTAAATAAACTGCATGTATGTAGTGCAATCTGAATCGGTATAATACTGTATGGAACAATTTGCTTACTGTGGGTGATGTTATCCAAAAATAGTGGAGCATCTCAGTTAATGTCTTTACAGATATCTTTACAGATAAGCTTAACAACTGGAACAAGCATCTCAATTGATGCCTTTACAAATAAGTTTAGTTAGTTACTTTAATGATGCAGAACTCCTGTTGTAGCAGCGGTTAGAGTAAGTACATAACTTAGTACGAGAGCTTCATGTATGGAGGCACTTATCTCAGCATGCACCCATGTTGAACTATAGGCAAATTAGCATATGCTTAACAGAGTAAAATTCAAATACTATAGATCCCGCTAGCCTTCTCTGTTTATATATTCATTGACAGCCGCCAAAAATGACATCAGCAGCTGAAGATTTTGGTTAAATTCTTTCGTTGCCCAGTTGGGCCCATAGGCCGTTGTTAATTGGAAGCCAGGGCTGACATTCGTTCCAGTATCCGTAGTTAAGCAACTAGCTCAATTAAGTTTTATTTCCTCTCATCCGATTACCATTCATTTTTTTTTTGTTCTTTATTCACTGTATAAATATTCTACGATATTCGTACGCATTAACAAACAAGTCCTACTTAACTAATACCTTACAAGGAATTTCATGCCCGCCCACCTATGTCAATTACTTATGAGGCAACTGAATATGAGAATACTATTCATGATGTATCCAATATAGAGTTGCTCGATTCACGAGTAGAAAATTTTGATGATAAAGATAGTCCTAATAATGTACCTGTTAAAGAATGTGGTTGTAGTTCTAATGCAGGTTTAGATGATCTTTTAGTATATCTGTTGTTCTAATGCAAGTTTAGAAGATGCACCTGTCAAAAAGAACTTAATTCAATATAAAAATTGGTATGTTTTCCTCTTATTTTTCGGTAACTTATCGGATTAACATTCACATCTTTTTTGTTTTATATTCACTGTCTAAATATTTTACTATGTTCGTAATTTATTAACCGTTACTTAATTTATCACTAGAATACTCACAAGGCTCACTGATCCGTCCCGAACCGGATATCTTTTATTTCTCTATCACACAAGTCAACCACTTGTGAATGGTCAACCGTAATAAATGATAAAAGGCAAACAGTCTCAGAACGAATACTCGTGTGTAGTGTGCAACCAGGCAAGTGATCACCCGGATCGTTTCCCAACGAGATGTGAATGGAAAACTGTGAAAAGCTAGGATTAGAGTGACTGATGATTTAGATTGCTTTTGATTTTGCTTTAAACAATTCTAAATAACAAATTTAAAACAGATATGCACAATAATATTAAACGCGAATTTAAATTAAGAAAACGCGTAACGAGAAAGCTAAAATGGGACAAAAACTAAAATTTATAAAATTTGAAACCTAAAAATGTAAAATTACTTAAAACTTATTTAAAAACTTAAATTATATTTTTTATACTTTTTATTTAATTATTATTAATTATTTATTTATTTAATTACTAATTAAACTATTTAAATTTATAAAAAATACTAAATGAACAAAGAAAATTCTAAAACTTTTTCTAAAAATATTACTAAGTAAATAGAAACTAAGAAAATTATAAAAATGAAAATTACTTAATTAAAATTTAAAAAGATAAATTCTATTAAATAGAAGCTATCACTTTATTTCTATTTTTGGTTTTCTTAAGGTCTAAAAATAAAATTATATTTTTCCTAGATTAAAAATGATAAAAGAAAATTATGAAAATTAGATTTATATTTTTCTGATTATTTTTCTATTTATTATGATTTAATTACTATATTAAACTAATTAAAAGATTAAAAATATTAAAACTATTAATAAAAATCTGAAACTTTTTTTCTAAATTACTCTAAGTGATTACTAAGATGCTAAAAATAAAATGGAAGTGGTAGCTTATTCGGATAAGCTACAATAAGCTACTTAGTGAAATAAGCTTAACCGGACTGAACTAGTATATAAATAAATAAAGAAACACTAAACACTAAGATACACTTAGCCCAGATGGTGCGCGTGTTCGGTTTGGTTTTGACCTGTTTGACCAAGAGGTCACAGGTTCGAATCTGGCTAGTGGCATTTTGCTACTTTTTTTTTTTTTTGGAAACTTTTCTTTTGAAATTTGTTAATGAGCTTATGGTGAGCAACTTTTATAACTAATACGATTTTTAGATCTCAATAATTAAGCCAAAAAAAGCTACTAAAGCTTTGGCAGTTGGGCTTTATAAGCTTAATATGAACTAAGTTTATTCAAAGTGAACTAGAAGCTGATAAGAAGCTATAAGCTGAAAGACTAATGTACTATGGACTATTGTGAACTTAAATAAGCTACTGGTTCAAGAAGACACTGGCTTGATAAGCCAGATAAGCTCAAAAGAGCTTGTGGCTTAAAGGTACTGCTACTTCCCCTGCTGCAGGGTCAAAAGGCCTAATTCGAGGGCTTGGTTAGGGCTTATAGAGGTTCACTAAATTTATAACAAAAATACTATACTAAGGTGATCTGGTGAGGTTTAATTTGCAAAATAAATTAGCTTATTAGAGCTTGTGAGGTGTGAGTTAAAATTTCTCAAAGTTTATGAAAAACCACAAGGACTGCACTAATGCAGTCTGCTAACTGAGGTGGGTTTCAACTTGGTGCACAGATATGCATAGGGTCTGGGATTTTGAGGATTCACTAGATGGACTCAGTTGAGTAAGAAAATGCCAAAGTTATGGCTCAAACAAGCTTGAGGCTTGTATTGGCTTATATGAGCTCCTATGTTGACTGATTTTCACTAGGACAATGCAAAGTTGCTAGACTTAGCTATAGGTCTGAACAAAGGTTAAAAATAGCTTATGAGGACTTCTAAAAGCTTGTGCAAAAGTGACCAAATGGTCAAGCTACAGTATCTGTGAGATTTAGCTTGTGACAGGCTAGAACCAAACAACCCTTAAGGGTTGACTGCTTTGCTTTTTTGAACTGAAGTGGATGGTTTTAAGCTATGGTATGGAATTTTAACTGATAAATAACTTATATGAGTGATACTGAGCAGGTTTAAAAGCTACAATAAGCAGTTAAATAAGCTTAAGCTAGTGTGACTGTTTTTGACCTTTTTTGGAGTTTTAAGTAAAACTGAAAACAAGCTATCTAGAACTTATGAAATTTATTGAATTATGATTATATAGTACTGATAAGCAATAAAGGACTGGAATAAGCTACTATAAGCTACTTAACAGTAGAAATAGAAAATTAAGCTAAAACTAAGAAAGAGCTTACAATCGAACTGAGGTTGTGGACCAAAGAACCAAGAACAGAAACAACCTATAGGCTCTCCACAGAACCACTAAACCATAAGCTTCCAGACTTTTAGCTTGTTGACCTCCATGGTAGCTTATTTGACCAGAGTTGACCTTCGTTGACTGTTTTTGGTATTTTTGATTTTCTATCACTAAACTTGTTTTAACTATTACTAATAGCTTATATAAGCTATATGGGAGCTTATGTGAACCTAACAGTCCAATACATTACACAATAACAACAATTAAGCTTAATGATGATCTTGAAATAAAAGCAGAATTGCATATACTGAAATAGATATGGAAACTTGAAATTGATTGATGAAAAAGTTGAAATTACACTTGCTTACACTAATACAAAGCTTAAAAGCTTGAAATTTAACTGAATTAAGAAACTATGATTTAAACGACAACATGAAATTCTAAATTAACTAACTTTTGCTTCCTTCATGCTCCTCTTGTATTTATAGCTGAGAATTAGGGTTTCCAGCATCATTGTCATCATTTCCCACCATTCACCTTAGCTTTTGGTCCACTCTCCATGTGCCACGTATTTTTGGCGGGAAAATTGAGTTAGTGGGAAAACCACTTGGGTTCTGTGAGGTGACTGGAGGAGAAGCATTTAATGCTTCTGATAGTTGGTGGGATGTGTAATAGAGGAGGGGGGAGGTGGGTGTGTCAGAAGGCGGTGGATAATGGTGGAATTGGATGGTGGTATTGGTTAAGCGGTATGGTGGGAAAGGGAAGGTTTGACCGAAGTCAAACCTTCGGTTTAGCTAAAAAGAAAGGATTGGGTCGGGTAATGTTTTTGGGATTGGGATGATGGGCTTTAGTGTGGGCTGGGTTATGTTTTAGTGTGGGCTGGGGTTGGGTTTATTGGTCAGCTGGGTTTAGTTTAGGCTTTGGAATTGGATTTTTGTTTTAGATAAATCATAGGGACCATAATTGTAATTTGCTGAAACTTATGGACCTGATTTGCCAACATTCCAAACTATCTTTAACGGATTAAACCTGCCACAAAACAATAACACAAGGACCAAAGTTTATTTTTCTCAAAGTTTTTAAATCCCAGGGACCATTTTTTGTCCATTTTGCAAAGTTCAGGGACTAAACTTGTAATTTTATGAAACTTCACACCAAAGGACTATATATGTTTATTTGTGATTCAAAAGGACCTTTGGTGAATTTTTCAATGTTTTGAATAACCAGGGATTAGTTTTGACAACTTTTGAAAGTTGAGGGACTGAAACTGCCAATTAAGCAAACTTTGTTCGTTTTTCATCAGTTTTTAAACATTTTGCATCTGAAACATATAAAACACAATTCTGGGATAATTTCAGTATTATGATGCATTTCTGAGTGTTTTTGGATGTTTTGGCAGCTCAGATTAGGTAAAAATGATGAGTATTTAGACACTCATCACTCACCAAATTAACAGTTATATATGTGCATGCAACTCATGCATTTGTAACCGGAATATATCAAAGGCACAAAAACTTCTGATTATCTTAAATGATAAACACTAATGTATCATTCACTTACAAAGACCAATAAAGACACAAAATTAAAAATTAAAATCAATGAATACTAAATTACAACAAAATTTGAAGATATAAGAAAATATGGTTACAATCATCAATCAATAACAACTTTATAAAACTTCAGTCCTTATTTTAAGCTTACAACGCTTTCTCTCAACATATCCACTTTTCCAGACATTTTTTACCCGACTTCTTCCACTATAGTAAAATATGCCAACAATATTTATAAGTCATGCCCGCCCATCGGGCGGGCTTTGACAACTAGTATATATATATATATATATATATATATATATATATATATATATATATATATATATATATATATATATATATATATATATATATATATAGTGTAACTGTATTTTCAGAACCCTGTTAAGTGCGAGAACTGCGAGAACCCATCTATGACCGTTAAAATAAATTATCAATGGTTGAGATGAGTTGTGTCATTTGTTTCATTAAAGAAAAGATTGAGAAACTTCTGTAAATGAGTAAAGGGCATAAAGGGCACTTCATATAATTCCATTTCATTAACTGCCCTTTTATTATGGAGTTATTTAGAGATTTTAGGAAACAAATTAATTAATTTAATTCGTAATCACTTTTTCTCTCACACATCTCTCTCTCAAACCCTAATCATCCTCTCAGCCACCACAAAATCTCTAGAAAAAAAATACACTTCGTCAATGTTGATCCACGAAATACCTTGTCATGCTTATGTTCGTATGATCTATTAATCTTTGTAATCGGTTCTTTGTTTGTGATGTGGGTTCATCGGCATCTTCCTATGCACGATCAACTTGGGGGAAAAGAGGCGGACAATTAAATCTGGATTCATTGTTGATCTTTGTTCGGGGTTAAGCACAAAAGGTAAACGTTTTTAATTTTTTTTGTGTTTCGATCTGAAAATAAAGGTTGTAACCGCCACCACCACAAGACAAACACATATATAATGATAATAATTCATACATAAGAGACGTGATTGGGTTGTTGAAAGCGATATTCCATTATTCTGTTGTTTATTGTTGGGTGATTCTAATATGTTTTCTGTTGTTTATTGTATCATTTTATGTCCATTCAATGTTTTCTTAAAATTCATCTCACTCGTATATCTTAATTTATTGCATTTGTATATTACGAGTTTGAGTTCAATTTTGCTTTTGGTCCACTATTTGCCAGGATCTTTATATCCATCGAGTGGCCCGTGGTTAATAAAATGTGTTGATGTTTTTCTTTAAAAAAATAAAAGATTTGTTGATGTTTTTTATTATAGGTTGACATTTATCTTATAGATATTGAATTGCGTTGATCCTATAGGTTATAGGTTGACGTTTGGAAATTTTTGTTGGGATTAGTATAAAAAAACATATATGTTTTGCAAAGATACATATATGTTTACGTATAAAACATATATGTTTTCTACGTATAAAACATATATGTTTTCTGTTTTGGATTAGTAAACATATATGTTTTGTGTTTATTATTAAAAAACATGTTTACATCATTAGTTAAATACACACAAGATTGTGCATATGTGTTATGCTAGTTGTGATTAATTTTCGTTTCTTATTTGTTTGTGGTTTAATTGTTTTCGTGCATGTTTGTTTCAGATTGATTGATGAAGATGATGATATCATTTAAGACCGGGAAGTGGATGAACACGAATATACATGAAGATAATTTACGGCTTTTGGAGATATATGATTATTGCATGTGTTTTTGTACTTGTAATCAAGTGAAATGTAACATTTAAGTCTATCAATATTGTTTTTTTTCTTCTTTATAATGATTTATGTTCTTTAATTTGTGTTTCAAACTTTCAAAGAAAATAGTTATCATAAAAAAAGTGTTAGCTAAAAAAAAACATGTATGCACCTTGACTATTTGGAGAAAAAACATGTATGCACCTTGATTATTTGAAGAAAAAACATGTATGCACTTTAGCTAATTGAAGACGTGTATGCACCTTGGCTATTTGAGAAAAAACATGTATGCACCTTTGCCTATTTGAAAAAATAATAATAATAATAAATAAAAAATAATAATAAATCCGAATTTTAAAATTTATAAAAAAGGGGAATTATGAAAAAAAAAAACAAAAATAATATGAAAATGTCTTTTACTATTATACCCTTTTGAATTAAATAAAAATAACAAAATGCTATGGAGCATTAAATGATGTACATTGTGTATTATTAGTTGTAAAAAGATGGTTCTCGCAGTTCCCGCACTTAAGAGGGTTCTGAAAATAAAGCAAATCTCAATAATATATATATATATATATATATATATATATATTATATATATATAAATAATATATATATATATATATGGTAGGGATACAACGAGAAGAGCCTTATAATGAAAAGGATGGGAAGCCATGTCAACGTTGGATTTACCTTGTTAAGATGAAAAAAGCGGAATGCCCTTTTTATAAATAATAGAAACTTGGGGCAAAGATGTAGTAAGAAATCTAAAGGGCGCTAATATTCATTCGCCCAATTCACTCTCTCTTCCTGTTCCACAAAACCATCATATCATCTCTCTCTCTCTCTCTCTCTCTCTCTCTCTCTCTCTCTCTCTCTCTCTCTCTCTCTCTCTCTCTCTCTCTCTCTCTTCTAGTTCCAAAAAAAACCCTAATAATTTATAAACCAAATCTATTGACTATCGAAGCAATCTACTGCATCACTGATGGTTATTACATCGATTTGTTAGGGTTTGGATAACCATTCAAAAACTTACTGCATCGATGATGGTTAAGACGAACCTACCAAATCTTTCACGGCCTTGTAAGTTTTTAAATGAACTCAAATTTTGTTACTACATCGATTTTATTAATCTTGATTTGCTAAAATCGTGTTTTTTTCGATTTGGTATGATTTACGTTGTAAGTATTGTTGTTTGTGCGATGCACTGGAATGCGAACTGTGATGCAGTAGTTGTTGAGTTTTCGTGTATTAGGATGTATACAAGGTGTTTGATAAAATGTCTCAATGGGACTTTATAACTATGATGCACTAACTTTACATTCTGATGCACTAATTTTGAACTGAGATGCAATAGGTGTTTAGTTGTCACGTGTAAGGATGAAATATGCTAAGATTAGGTTGTTTTATGTGTGTAAATTTGTTTGTATGCTTGGTTGTACGTTTGATGCACTGGAATTTGAACTGAGTTGTAGTGGTATTCAGTTGTCGCATATAAGGATGAAGTAGGCTAAGCGTAGGTTGGTTTATGTGTGTAAATTTGTTTGTATGTTTGGTAGTATGTCTGATGCACTGGAATTTAAACTGAGATGCAGTAGGTGTTCAATTGTAGTATGTAAGGATTAAGTTGTTTAATGTGTGTAAATGTGTTTGTATACTTGGTTGTATGTGTGATGCGCTGGAAAATGAACTGAGATGCAGTATGTGTTCAGTTGTCGCGTGTAAAGATAAAAAAAGGCCAAGCGTAGGTTGTTTTATGTATGTAAATGTGTTTGTATGCTTGGTTGTATATGTGATGCACTGAAATTTGAATTGAGATGCAGTAGGTGTTCATATGTTTTTTAATGATGAAATGATGCAGTAGGTTCTTATCTATGGCATATAAGATTAGATTAGGCCACCTGTAAGGTGTATTACATGTCAAAAAATGTATGTATGTGTGTTTGCATGGATGATGCATTTGGTGTAATGGTACATGTTTGTAGCATATAAGGTTAGATTAGGTTAGACGCAGTGTGTTTTATTTTTCGACCAATGCATATTGTGTTTTACTTGTCAAAAAGTGGTTGTGTGTGTATTTGAATGCATGATGCAGTTGCTGTAAATAAGTGATGGAGTAGGTTACATTTTGTGTGCTTAATGCAGTTGATCTATTGAAGTGATGCAATAGGTTATTGTTTATGTAATTTAATGTCACATTATAAGTGAGATTTATGTGCTTAAAAAGATTTTTATGAGTGTTAGAATAATTAATGTAGTTGTTGTATTGAATTGATGTAGTAGGTAGATGTTAGTTGCTTATAAAATTAGATTAGGTTAGGCTAAGTGAGATTTATGTGCTTAAAAGATATTTTATTTGTGTTTGAATGATTAATGCAGTTGGTGTAAACAAGTGATGCAATAGGTAGATGTTAGTTGCATATGAAGTTGTATTAGGTTAGGCGAAGTATGTTTTATGTGCTGAAAAATGTCTTTGTGTGTCTTTGAATGATATTGATGCAATTTTTTGTAAACCAGTGATGCAGTGGTAGATGTTAGTTGTATACGAGATTAGATTAGGTTAGGCTAAGTTTGTTTTATGTGGCGAAAAGTAAGTATGTGTGTGTGTGTGTGTGTGTGTGTGCGTTTAAATGCATAATGTAGTTGATGAAAACATGTGATGCAGAAGATTGCAACTCAAGAAATTCCTGCTAAAAGGATTCAGATACTAGGCCTTCCAAATAATCATACTTGGGCTTGTATTGGTAATAACACTTTTGGAATAAGAAAGCCACAGGTCTAGGAGTTGTTGCAAGCAGTAAAAGAAAAGGAAAAAGGAAGATGGTCTAGGAGCAGTTATGATGGTAGTTGAATTGGTGTGTCTTTAGCTTTTGTGGTAGCTGTAAAAACCTTGGATCTTTAGCTTTTATGGTATTTAGTACTATTAGTGTAGTACAATTGATCTTTTGGATGGTAGTAGTTTATGTACGGGTTATATATGAATGGTAGCAGTTTATGTATGAGTTGTATAATAATTAATCTATTGTACCCACCTTATTAGTAATGCAAGATGTTTCTGCATATGTTTCATGATTCATGTTTATGCATATGGTTCTGCAAATGTTTATGCATAAGTTTCATGGTTCATGGTTCATGGTTCAAGGTATTGGACAGAGTGCATTTATACAAGATAAAGTTAACAACTTTGACTTTTATTACTAATTTGTGGTATAGATAAAATCTACAACTTTGACTTTTATCACTCAAGTGACTAACTAACTAATTTGTGGTACACTCTGCGCAGAATTGGTGTGTTTGGATACGAATGTAGCAGTTGTGGTTAGAGGTGCAAATCACAACCGGTTTTTTTTTTTAACCGGTCCAAAAAACAGGAACCGATTTTTTTAAAAATCGATTTTTTTTTAACCGGACCCTTTTTTTTTAACTGAACCGGTTAGACCGGTTTTATGTTTTAATAGACGACCAGTTTTTTACCGGTTTTTTAAAATAATCAGTTTTAACTGGTTTTATTTATTTATTTATTTATTTATTATTATTATTATTATTATTATTATTATTATTATTATTATTATTATTATTATTATTATTATTATTTATACTAGCCGTTTTTAAAAGAGAAAAGATGAGTGTGACTTGAGTTGTGTTCGAATAGTTTAAGCTTTTTGAAGCATAAAAGAGAAAAGATGAAGTTAGTTTGAATATAACTGATGAGGGTTTCGTGTGTAGTGAAATGCGAGAGTTTTTGTGTGGCTGCTTATACTTTGAAGTAGAGGTGCAAATCACAACCGGTTTTTTTTTAACCGGTCCAAAAAACCGGAACCGGTTTTTTTAACCGAACCGGTTAGACCGGTTTTATGTGTTAATAGACGACCGGTTTTTTACCGGTTTAAAACCCGGTTTTATCCGTTTTTTTTTAAATAACCGGTTTTATTTATTTATTTATTATTATTATTGTTTTTTTTTTATACTAGCTGTTTTTAAAAGAGAAAAGATGAGTGTGACTTGAGTTGTGTTCGAATAGTTTAAGCTTTTTGAAGCATAAAAGAGAAAAGATGAAGTTAGTTTGAATATGACTGATGAGGGTTTCGTGTGTAGTGAAATGCGAGAGTTTTTGTGTGGCTGCTTATACTTTGAAGATAGTAGAAAGGAGTAGTTTGGTGGCTACGGTTGGATTTGTTGAGAGAGGGAGGATGGTTGAGTTTATGTGACTGCGTTTATGTTGGAAGAAATGAGTTTAGGGTTGCGAAAATTTAGGAATATGTATAACTCATTTTAGGGTTAGGTTGCTTATTGGATTTGATTTGGATTTCAGCAATGGGCCACAAAAATTTTGGACTGTTAACTACGTATAGGGTTGCGAAAATGTATTAGTATTTATATATTTTTAGTTGTATAATTGTATTGTTTAAATAAAAGTTATGATTGTATTTTTTTAGTATGTTTCCGGTGCAAATAAAAAGTTATGATTGTATTTGTTTAGTATGTTTCCGGTGTATTGTTTAATTAAATGTTTGATAATTAACAAGTTTATTAAATAAATGTTCGAACATGTATGTAAAATTCCGAAAAAAAAACAAACCGGTAAATAACCGATAAAAAAACCGAATCCGAACATTTATAACTGAAAAAAACCGAACCGTTAAAAAACCGATTCCGAAAATTTATAACCCAAAAAAACCGATTCCGAACATTTATAACCGAAAAAAACCGATTTCGAAAAAACCGAAAAAACTGAAACCGGTTTTTTGAAAACCGAAAACCGGTTTTAACCGATTTATTTGCACCTCTAGTTGTAGTGTGTTTGGCATTTTGGGTTCTACATATGTTCATGGTTCAGCATATGGTTCATGATTCTGTCTCTTAACCAGTTCTACCCATTTCTTTACACACAAATAGAAAATAGGAAAAAAAGAGGCACAACTCCTTTCGTAGGTTGGTTTCAATCTTTGGGTACAATTCCTTTTCTTAAATCCCAACACCATCAACCAATCTAAAGTAATTATCTTAAAATATTAGCTCTATATTAGTACAAGAAATGTAGTAAATTATCACCAAAAGTAGAAGCTCACTGCTTAGCACAGCAAATGTTATAGTAAGAGCTAATACTTCTTTAGCGATAGCGATCTGAGTATGTACAATGTGTTTGAAATAGAATTCCAACATATGTGAAGTACATTTACTCTAAAAAATTAATTCATTATAACACCAAAATCAACAATAGTTCCTGCAACGGATCTGTCTAAACTTTCATGTAGATATCAAAGTTCGGCTGTAAAAGCAACAACAATACATAACATTCGAATTCAAGCTATATTTTCCTAGTCCGTTTTATGAACTTCACTTGTAAACGTGACACCAAAAGATTCAAAGTGGGGAAGAGATGGACAAAGTTTGATAAAGATTCTACAAGCACCTATATTTTTAACCCAGAATGGATCGCCACAACTCCTCCAACAAGATTTTCATACTCAACCTTTTGGAACCCAGCATCCGCGATCATTGAAGCGAAAACCTCCTGGAAAAGCACCAACCAGACAATAAAAATAGCGGAATATTAGACTGTTCTACAAAATGGAACGATACAGGATTTCAATTGTACACAAAATTGCATCTAAGATAATAACTTGCTAGCACATAGATACTACATTTGTTCATAGTTGAAGTGTGGTTTGAATTTCATTCTTATAATCCAAAAGTTTACATGGTCTAATTAAAAAGGGTGTTCGCATTTTTCAACAAGAGTAAATTACAAAGATGGTCCCTGTGGTTTGCGTTGACTAACACTCTTTGTCCTTTGACTTTTTTTTGCACATACAATCACTAACTCTGAAACCCTTAACACTCATATAGTCACTTGACCAAACGACGTTAAGTTTGACTGTTAAACACCCCTCACGTGACTTGCACATGAGGGTAAAAATGTCATTTCATATATCCTAATATAGTTTGGTCAAATATTCTTTCACATACACACATACCCACACTCTTTCTTTTTCCTTCTATCTTTTTCTTTCCTCCTACCTAACTCATTCTTTTTTATCTCTCTAAAAAAACTATAAACACAAACAACTTCACCAGGCACTTCCACGGGCCACCTCCACCACTGATGACCACCACCACCTCGGTGCTCTTGTTGTGATCTCCCCATCAACGAACAACACCATACCCACCACCAAACACCCACTAAACACCATATCCGCCACATAACAACCCTAATCCGCCAGTCCGCCACCTAACCCCCGCTACAGCCACTACAAAGGTATAAGATCTCTTTATATTCGTTGGAGGCTTAAGACCTATGCCATCATCTCCACAGATCTGTGAAAGGAAATATATATATATATATATATATATATATATATATTATATATATTATATATATATATATATATATATATATATATATATATACACTTTCTTGCGAGAACCATTTTATCTGCGAGAACTGACAGAACCACCAAAAACATACATGCACGCCTTGAATAATTGTATTTTTGCACATATGTTCTAAAAACAACATATATGTTTTAAAAAAAACATGGTTGTTCTAAAAAATTTGATAAGAAATTGGAAATACAAAAATTTTCTTTGAAGGTGTGCATGTATGTTCTTATAAGGCGTGCAATGACAATATTGCGGTCGTGTGTAAAGTTTTTGTGAAAAAAGATGATGAGTTCATGATTATATTGAAGAACATAGGTGGATACTTACGATTATTGATGATTTGCATGTATTTTTATTTTATTTTAAAAGGGTGCATGTGTGTTTTTGGTGGTTCTGTCAGTTCTCGCAGATAAGATGGTTCTGAAATGAAAGTCCCACTATATATATATATATATAGTCCCACTTATATATATATATATATAGTGTAACTTTATTTTCAGAACCCTCTTAAGTGCGGGAACTGCGAGAACCCATCTAAGACCGTTAGATCATTTCATCAATGGATGAGATAACTTGTGCCATTAGTGTAATTAATTAAAAGATGTGGTAGTCATTTGTAAAGCACAAAGGGTATTATAGTAATCTGCTTATTACTAAATCTTCCCACTAATTAAGGAACATAACAAGGTAAAAAAATACACAGATTCATTTTTTCAACCCTAACTGCCGCCTCTCTTCTCCCTCACCCAAAAAGCTGCCGCCTCTCTTTCTCTTGTTATTTGTTCGTATCAAAGAAGAGCAGTTTTGGAGCAGATTCGATGAATCAGAAGCAGATCTGGTGAAAGTTTTGAGGTAATCGTATTTTTTTTTAACAGCAGATCTGATTCGATGTGATTATATTATAACTCGTACACGTTCATTTATTCGAATTGGTTTCTGAGTGTTGAATGGATTAAATAATGAATTGGTCGATTAGTAGTGAATGATGGAGACGTCATGTGGGTTTATTCTTGTCGCTTGCTACTGAATATTTGATTCGATTATTATATTATGGTTGATGGTTTATTCAGTGTGTTTTTTTTTTTTTTTTTTTTTTTTTTTTTTGTCGCTTGTAGTTTTTGGTCAATTCATGAGAGTGTGAAATCTGCGATACAGTATATTATTAACACGTTCTTCGAAATTAACAACACGTGGGATTTAAAGAGATGCAAGTATCCTTTTGGATTTTGGCTAAGGACAATGTCCTTTTGAGATGATTTAATATTTAGAATAATTTTTGTTTATATTTCCAAAATTGTTTACTTTATTTTAATGTGTATGAAATATTTCTCGTTACTGTTATTCGTGGGTCATATTGAGCAAGTGGAGATTATTATATTAAGGTTTAAACAGAGCGTTCAACGTGATTGGTGGTTTCAATAAAAGGATTGGTTTAAAGAGATGTGCATTTGTTGGTTAGTACATTTGGATATCTACTGTAGTGACTTACGGATTTAGGATACTGCATATGTGTTATAGACTTATGTTCAATGCGTATTGAGCGTAGGAACATACATGTTTTTCATTAAATGGACATATGCGTATTGAGTTCAATGCGTATCGAGTTCAGGAAAAACATGTATGTTTCAGGAGGTACAAACATACATATTTTTCATTAAATGGACACATGTGTAATGGGTTCAATGCATAATGAGATCACGAAAAACATACATGATTTTCATTGAACATATATGTTTTGGATTATAAAACACATATGTTTTGCAAATATTTGTTGGGATTAGTATAAAAAAACATGTATGTTTTGTGTCTGGATTATAAAACATATATGTTTTGCAAAGATACATATATGTTTACGTATAAAACATATATGTTTACATCATTAGTTTAATATACACAAGATTGTGCATATATGTTATGCTAGTTGTTGTGATTAATTTTCGTTTCTAATTTGTTTGTGGTTTAATTGTTTTCGTGCATGTTTGTTTCAGATTGATTGATGAAGATGATGATATCATTTAAGACCGGGAAGTGGATGAACACGAATATACATGAAGATAATTTGCGACTTTTGGAGATATATGATTATTGCATGTGTTTTTGTACTTGTAATCAAGTGAAATGTAACATTTAAGTCTATCAATCTTGTTTTTAATTTTATAATGATTTATGTTCTTTAATTTGTGTTTCAAACTTTCAAAAAAAATAATGATAAGGTAAAAAATATTGGTAGGTTGATAAAAAAAAGTGTTAGCTAAAAAAAATGTATGTACCTTGATTATTTGGGAAAAAAAAAAAAAAAAAAAAAAAAACATGTATGCACTTTAACTAATTGAAAACGTGTACGCACACTATTGGGAAAAAAAATATGTATGCACCCATGCCTATTTGAAAAAAAAAAAAAAAAAAAAAAAAAAAATCCGAATTTCAAAATTTATAAAAAAACATGAATTATAAAAAAAATAATATGAAAATGTCTTTTACTATTATACCCTTTTGAATTAAATAAAAATAACAAAATGCTATGGAGCATTAAGTGATGTACATTGTGTATTATTAGTTGTAAAAAGGTGGTTCTCGCAGTTCCCGCACTTAAGAGGGTTCTGAAAATAAAGCCCCATTTTATATATATATATATATATATATATATATATATATATATATATGGTGTTTTCAGATGGTTTGGGGAGTTTTTTTGCAATACATGGACTTGATAAGTAGGTAGATTTAGTCTTTATCCTTATGTGGTTCTTGAAGTGGTTTAATGCAATACATGTTTTCAAATGGGTGAGGAGCGTAAGACAGGGACAGTGAATGGCGACGGCGGACGTGGTGACGTGGTGGAGACCGGATCTGATGGACGTGGTGGAGGTGGCGACGGCGGCGGTTGTAGTGGTGGTTTTGGGTTAGTTTTTAGGTTGCTTTAGAAGAAGTCAAAAATATGTTGATGAATGATGGTTATATTTTAGAAGACTAATAATGTGATTTTTGTTAGTAGTAATTAAAATTGTTTTGATTTGGGATTTTTGAAAGTAATTGGTTTGAAGATGATGATTTATGAGAATGGGTCATGTAACAGTTGAAGAAGAAAGAAAAAATCTGGTTGTGTATATGTTTCGAGTTGGGGCTTTTGAAAATCTGGGTTGAATATGTTTTGATTTGGACTAGTAATGTATGAAAATCCGGGTTGTGTTAGATTGTGTTTTATGCAATAGACGTTGGACTAGTGATAAATATGATGTAAAATGTGATTTCAACATTTATTTTTGCTGTATTTTATAAGCTAATGAATTTCATATCATTGAGTATGATAATGAGAAAATTGCACTTAATCTTTGTCCAAGTCTTTGTTACAGCCTGTTTGTCGGAGTTTTTGGCTGCAATTGGTGGTTGCCGCCAACACTGGTGGTTGCAGGTTTGGTTATGGTGGATGGTGGGTTTAGTGAGAAATATATTGTGTTTGTGTGAGAGAGAGAGAAAGTAAGAAAATAAATTGTGAGTGGGATTTGGTATAAATGAACAAGAGTGACAAGGGCAAAAGGACAATAATACCCTCATGTGCAAGTCACATGAGGGGTGTTTAACAGTCAAACCTAATGACGTTTGGTCAAGGGACTATGAGTGTTAAGGGTTTCAGAGTTAGGGACTATAGGTGCAAAAATAAAAGTCAAAGGACCAATAGTGAAAGTCAACGCAAACTACAGGGACCATCCGTGTAATTTACTCTTTCAACAAATTAGTTGCATCTTCTTTAATTTTCTATTCACTATACCATTTCAACATTTGCACTTATGACATTGTCATAGAACATATTCACATGTGAGAAAAGAGGGAGCCATACACTTCTTGTTTCCATATGAGAAAAGAGGGAGCCATACACTTTTTGTTTTCATTATAGAGATATCAACCAAATGTGCACATACCTGAGGAGGAAATTTTCGAACGCTCTCAACCAAATACTGATAAGAATCACGATCTCCAGCAATTAGCTCTCCTAGAACTGGAATTACCGAGAATGAGTAGTAATCATACCTGATGAAACAAAACAAAACAATCATGTGAGAGTGAAAAGGAAAACTATTGATAGAATACCATCCTGAAAGAAAGTCCGTTTTTAACTTTGAAGCTGAAAGTCTGAAACTAATGCATGTCTTTGTTTAGTGAATCCAAAATATGTCTCCTAATAAAATAATAACCGTTTGACTCGGTTATTAATTTTGCTCGCAGCAAATCAATGAACATTATTTCCAGCATTTAAAAAGTAATTTTTCCAACACTTAAAAGTCAAACATTGACTCGTACATAAGTTCTTAGATACTTACAGCTGCTTGAAAACTGGAGTATCTACATGGCTGAGTTCAAGGCAAAGGAATCTTCCTCCCTTTTTTAGTACCCTGATAATAAGAAAATGAACTATTAACAGAGAAAAACCAAAGGGAACTATCATATGATTCCTACACCTTCTTTTCTATTCTTCAACAATGATGTAATTGAACAAATTCTTCTCATTCCGTGTTCCTTGACAGGAACATATTCCAATTTGCAAGTCAAGTACCTGTATGCTTCAGCAAGAGCTTTTTCTATGTGTGTAACGTTCCTAATACCAAAAGCGATAGTGTAACCATCCATTGACCCATCCTCAAAAATGAGCTTCTCTGCATCTCCCTCGACCCATACGAGGGACCCCAGATCGCCAAGCCCTACATTATGTTAGAAGCAACTGGTAATCCATGATGGAACATGGTTAAAAACTTGCATCATTACTCTAATATGGATGATGAATTTCTGTCATGCAACTTAACAAAACTCACCTCTTTGTTGGGCTCGCTTTCTACCAACATCCAACATATTTGGATTAATATCACAAACATAAATCTGAGTTTCTGCCTGCAAATCATCTTCAAAGGTGTCTTGTATGGCTCTGCGGTTAACATTATTGATAGTTTCCAGGATCCTGAAAGCGACGTCACCTGTGAAAATTCCAGCAACATCAAATTCCATGAATAGAAACGATCTGCTTATGATTTCATATAAATCAAATTCCATGATCAGTTACAGATCAATTACATATGAAAATGATCACCGAGACAAACTAACCTGTCCCACCAGCAACATCAAGATGCTTCATCCCTGGAAATGGGCTCAATTTTCCAACCAATCTGGAAAAAAAAAAAAAAAAAAAAAGCGAGCATAAAATATACAAGCCTGTGGAGTCCACCGCTCAAATTTTCAACTAATCTGACAACTAATGGGATATGAAAATAATAAGATAAACCGTAACACTTCACCTTTCTTTCCACAACCTATGGAGTCCACCACTCATTACATCATTCATAATATCATAGTTTGATGCAACCTTGGTGAAAACATTACCAACCAGTTGGCTTTTTTCATCTTCATTTACTTCTTTGAACCCTGCAGTACAACTACGACGTTATACAGGGATTTATCATTATGGAACAAACCTGCTGTTTAGAACTTCCACGTGTATAAAATTCGAGAGGGTATCTAGCACATCAGCATTTTTACATATAATTCAGTAATTACAAGCGAAAGAAAACAGGGTTGTAATTAGTAATGATGGCCTACCGAAGCTGGTTGCGTGGGAATGCAAAGTAGCAGCTGGAGTGAACCTAGGTAATATGTTTCTCCCCAATCTACGAGCAACCATTCTGAACGACATTCTTTCAACTCCGTGTAATTGAGGGCTGAATGAAAAAAATACAACTTTCTTAATATATTCAAAATCAGTGGAATTCATAATCTACTGAAAAAAGTGAAGAATGGAATAAATCGCTAATTTTAATAATTTATCACAAAATCATCAAATATTTAAATGCCAAATATGTAACATTCAAATTGTAGCAATATCCTTAATGAAAGAGGCAAATGTGTCTGCAGTTGCATTCTGTAACCAAAGAACCTATCAGGTTGAGTTTAATAAATCCTTCTTCACGAAATAAAATAAATACCATGTTTAGAAGTAAGAGCAAGAAAACAAAGCACACAGCTTGAGAAAACTGTAAAAAACACATATGCGGGGCAGGATAACCTTTGACAATGATATTCTTTCGGTGTTGATAGTTTTTCAGAAGTCTTCAGAAACTTAAATTTAAGTTGCAGAAGACTTTTTAAATGTGTATATTAAGTCGGCTGACTTGGTCATGGGTTTGCAAACATTAGATGTTTGCTGCAAAACAATAGAGTAAAGAAGTCAAAATAATCCTACCAAGAAAAAAAAATTAATTCCTTTAGACTCGACATCCTGTGTCCAGCATTCTAAATATTTCTATATTCCAGAAAATGACACCCTAGAGCAAATGATTACAGCATACTTGCATCTAAATAATAACTCGGTGCACAAAAACATTTTCCTCTGAAGTTCGCTTAAAATCTTAATCATCTCAAGCCTTTCACCAAGTCTTTTATCACATGCAGCAAACCCAAAAACATGTACCAAGTAAAGTCTCATTACTTGATTAGAATGCGGAAAATTATGAAAAACCGAGAAGAAGGTAAAACATACTATCAGAGAAGACATAAAGGTTTTCGGGTAAAATTTAAGAAGATTAAATTATTAACCAAACACCAGTGTCTCTGATTCAGTGCTACTTATCAAACAGCTCTAAACATCCCTATAAAATAAAAACATTTGTGAAAATTTTTAATCTGTATTTTGCAACAATCATCTCTTGAGAATACATGAAGCATATATCATTTCTACAACAGCATGACTAGCTTCCAACCATACAACCAATAATCCTCAAAATAATAACCACTAACAAAACCTTGTAATAAGCACTAAACAAATAATCGAATACACTCATCTAACAGCAACATTTATAAACTAACTTGTAATTTCTTCAGAGTGTACTTATCCGACCACTTAACTTTCGCCCTCATTAACATTTCGCTGCCTCTACTAATTAGTAACCTACAATAACAAATAAACTACAAATTACGTCCTTGCACTTTTCCGGTTGGCAGTTAACGAAACAAGACTCTTTTCTAGTTTTCCGACATTATATACTAACCGCTAACAGAAAATTGTAATGCAATACCTCGTTACTATACACACATATTTTTTATATCTTCAATCATACATTTTAATCTACGCTAAAAAAGATAAATGTATGAGATTTTTCACTTAGGGGTGTTTGTTTAAAGCTTATTTTTGAGCTTATAAGCTTATCTCATTTCGGTTATATCATAATAAGCTTATATATAGGTTTAAAAATAAGCCAGAAAAATTGAGCTTAAGCCAAAATGAGATAAGCTCATAAGCCTAAAAATAAGCTTAAACAGATCCGACCCTTTCCCCCCAAGATGTGTACCTAGTAAAGTTTGCACCTAAGACGACTAAACAACGATCTAATCATATAAACACCAACAAAACCTAAACTAAACTAACCTTAACAGTACCAAATAATAAGTAAAAAAAATCTGAGCAAATTAGCAAAAATGTATCTAAAATACTCTCTGCAAATTACACGATCGATTATACATTAGCCCTAAACATTTTCGATAACTAAAAAAATACAAGAATATACCTTCTGGGTAATGCTGTTGTTAATCGATCGAAAATAAGTAAGTGGGAAATTTGGGAGTTAAGTAGTACATTAGATATAGAGATGATGGTGAAATGAAGATCGTGACAGAGGCTAGGGTTTATGCGGGCTTTTTTTCTTTTTTTTTTCCCCTCTTTTGAAACTAGATAAAGTGTTGCAAAACAAGTCCTCCATTAATCGCCTATTAGGTGCTACAAGGCCACCAACCTTTTCAATTTGTGTAAATCGGTCAAACAACTCGGTCAACCGTGGTCAACGATGGTCAATGACGGTCAATGGTGGTCAAGTTTGCCTAAAACCTTTAAAACTTGCTAGAAATACCCAAAACTCACCGTACAATTGTTTAATAAGTTATACTTGTTGTTTATATCTATTTCAAGATGTTTTTTGTGTGTTACTTTTTCAAAACTATATTACTGATTTTTTGAAACTACTTTACATGGTTTTAATAAGAATTGTATTATAACAAGGGAATAAAGTGCGGGGAAGGAAAATGTCATAGAGAAGTCAAATGCAAAAGGATCATTGGGAAGCAAAATGGTAGAGAAAATGAAAAGCAAAAGTACTAATGACAGCTTTTGACCATTGAAAAAATCACCCAATTACGGAGTGCTTTAAAATTTAAAGATAAACACACATGCGGCAAATAACAAGTGAATTACAACATATGTGAGATGCTACAAAGCTAAAAAGTGATAATCCATTCACACCAATAGCTAATGCGAATTGGATTTTGTAAAAAAATATACACCGTTGTCGTTAGTCACGGTACTTTGCTATACAAACTTGTAAAAAAAGTTGTAACATTCACAAAGTTATAAAAAGTCAACTTGTAAAATAAATTGTATTCTTATGAAAATTTGAAATTGTGAAATGTTGAGAAAAAAGAGCATGCTATGAAAAAAGGGTCAGTTTATCTGGACCCCCTATAGGGGAGTATGCAATCATTGCATGCATCAGACTGTTGTACTGTCTGCTTCGCGGGTTATACGTTTGACTTATAGGGGGTATGCATAGTGTACCCCCATGAAAAAATAGTTGTGCAACTCTTTAAAAATCCCGTATGAATAGACATTTTCAGTGTTCAAAAAGAAAAAGAACAGACATTGTCAAACCTCTTTTCATTAAGCTCTATATTATTAATTTAATTGCGTTTTGTTTCGTTTCAAGATGCTCAATCTTGCAGACCAGATTGTGACAGATCTATCATAATTAATTTAGCTTCGTATTTTGATTGATTTGTTAAATATTGACTGTACACGAAAATGTGTATAAGGTTTCTTCTCCGCATTATACTAAAAACTTTATTAAATACCGAAAGACGTTGTGTTTTAATAGTATTTCATGTCGTGTGAGAAACTCTTTAATTTAATAGATGCGGGTTCAAGTCCTGCTTAGAACGTGTGAGTTAGATTGTGATGTATATTATGTGAGATAAATAGTCTATTAAATTACTTAATCTTATAAGTAGCTTTATATTTAGTTCAACTTTTTAATCAAACCATAGATGCAATAATCAAAAAAATTAGAATTCAAATCGGTAGAGAAAAATAACCGCGCTAGTCGGAATTTGGGGAAAGATAGATAGCTCTTTAGGCTCTCCTGAATACATATTTCAAACTTGAGATATTTTGAAATTTGAAAAGTCTTCATGTCTATGTTGGAATAGTTTAGATTTTGAAAGTGTTCATGTTCTATGAAAATAGATTTAGGCTATAGGACCTCACTGAAAATTATTCGCTACGATGTATGAGTACTTGAATGAACGCCATGAGGAGTCGCAGATACCTTATTATATAGGGAGTATCAAACTTCATAAAAACCTGTGAAAAATTAAGCATATTTGCAAGCAAAGTAACTTAACACAAACAACTTAACGTGGAAAACCTCAATTATATCACTTTTTTATTTTAAGTCATTTCTTTTTATTAAGCGATAAACAAACAACTTTTCACATGATTTATGTGTTAAGAGCTTTTTTCATATTAAGACAATTAAATGAAATAAAAACACCACAATTTCTATTTAGTAGATTATCACTGCCATAACTGATGTTTGATGGTGGATTGGGTACTCGAAAAATACAATCTTGCACATGGATCGAAGCTAACAAAAAAATGACGCGACCAAGCCATTTGGAATTACTTTTTTGAAAAGGGCTCAAAAATTTATTCGCCGTCTAAACTTGGTCAAAACAAGACACCGCTGCCGCTAGGCGCGGGTACTCGGTTAGCATAACTTAGTGTATGTAAATTACGTATACCGTACTGGTGGCTATACTGTAATTACCAATTCGGACTCAATGTTCTGAAGCTACATATGTATCTTCTGATCTTCTCTATGACTAAAATTTCAACTAACTTGTTTAAAGTAAACATTGGGTTAGCAGTGCAACAAATAGTTTTAACCAAAAACGAACCAAATTAAAATTCCGTCTTTGGTTTAGTTTGAACCGAATTTTAATTGATTTAGTTTGGTTTCATAACAAAATTCTGATGGGGACAAGGATCATGACCAGGAGCCTACGAAAGTGTCTAAGAGGCAAAGCAAGATAAGATGTCTGAGTCAAAAATGATCTGCCCCTCCTCTTCCCGGAGCGCCAAGGTCTAAATCTAAAATGATCTGCCCCTCCTCTTCTCGGAGCGCCGAATTTTGAGTGGTTAAAATGCTTTGCCCCTCCTCTTTTTGAGGCGCCGCATTTTACCATTTTGCAGTGAAATCGGATTTTTTAAGTTTTGTTTACTTAAGTAAGTGCATGGGTGTCTTTACTCTTTAGGACGATTTTTAATCTTACGGAGTATTAGCTTCTTTTTTCTTTTTTTTTCTCACCAGGCCATCTATACTTATAAATATAGGGTTTGTTTTTCATTGTTTACTATTATTAGATTATTAATAAAAATTATATTTTAGAGTTGTATCACTTGTTAGGGTTTTATTCCCGGAAAGTTTTACCTTGTCCTTAGATTAGGGTTAACAAATTCACTTTTGTATCTTGTGTTAATTGACATCTAGAGCTTGTTAGTATCCTGGAAGATGAATGATGTGGAATATTCAAAAACCCATATTGTTGATGGGGTATGGTGATCTTATCAAAATCATATCCAAATTCGAAAGAAATTCCATTATCTATCAAAAACTATGTGACGTGTTCGTAGGTCAAAGAACATGAAAGTCAAAGAATTCGTCCAACCATTGCGATTTTGGAGGCAATTGTGCAAGTAACCATTCCTCGTTCAACAATAAGAGGGTTGACGAATGGGAGAAAAGAATGAAGATGGAGATTCGACTACCAACAATCATCTTGTTTTATTCAAAAGTATTGATCAATAACAAGGTATTTTCTTTAATTATTGACAATTATTGTGCTAGGAGTTTGACTCTTTTTTTTTCTTTACGTGTTATATTTATGGAATATTCAGCACCAAAATGTATGTGGTCTCGTTTGATTATAAATTATCTTATGGAATATTCAAATACTGATTCACTGTGACAAAAAAACAAAAGGGGAATTTTCTCAAATATAACATGCGTGTCTAATACAATCACCTGATATTTTCTAAAATTTTTACTTTTATGTTTCCTACTAACAAAGAATTTTCACTTCCATTTCTAATTTGGTCACTAGACTTAAAAGACCGTTGTAAGAAATTACAAACCATTTAACTTAAAAAATCGTTAACAGAGCTGCTTAGCCACATTGGCATATTTAGGTTACTAGCCAAAATTTCTCAAAGTAATCAGTTTTGAAGAGTCACCTGGTTTTAGTAACGATTTTCAAGTCCAATGACCAAATGAGAATTGATGTGACAGTGCATATCTATTTCTTGCGATATGCACTTTTCTATATTCTTGCAATTCACATGATAGTATTATAATGCAAAATCTTATATTTCATCTGTATTTTTTTTTGGTGCATCTTGTTGCTTCTGCTAGAATTAGTCATTTACTAGTTTACTATAGTATGCAAACATGTTTTTGTATGAACTTTTTGTTGGAGTATGCTCGTGTCATAATAAATAATTATATGGCTAGACATATGTGAACCTATGGGGTCACACACTTATACACAGAGACACCATTTTATAGATTGTAATTATCGTATTTACAATATATAAACGGCTATGTAACTCAGGATCTATAGCGGGCCATTAAATACTAAGTTAGACTTAGCGTTTTTGGATTGGACCAACAATGGGCAAGCCCATTGAAGGCCCACTATATGGCCGGCCTTATGGGGGGCTTGGAATGAAGATTAGATCTTTCATGGGTGCTAAGTGCAACATCTAATATTGATTGGTTAATCACCATTAAAAACAAATCAATTAGATTAAATGCATTACCACAATCAAGG
Organism: Artemisia tridentata subsp. tridentata; assembly: GCA_021014915.2. Lineage (NCBI taxonomy): Eukaryota > Viridiplantae > Streptophyta > Magnoliopsida > Asterales > Asteraceae > Artemisia > Artemisia tridentata. The sequence goes on along the minus strand of CP139502.1, from coordinate 30,933,132 downwards.
AGAGAAAATCTCTCCCTCCCCCTTATACCATACGGCATACATCCCCCCTCCTTAAGGGTTCTTGATTTTTCTATCTCACTTTAACAATACATCTTGTATGTGTTGCTAGATTAGAGTTACAACCAAAAAGACTAGCATCTATTGGTGATCGAGGAAGTGTAGTGTGGACTATCATAGAGGCGATCTACTTTGGTCATTTGGTTTCAAGGGTAGATTGGTGTGAAGAAGGTCTCCATTGAATTCTACCGATTACGCTACAAAGGTATAATCTTGTTTGTTTTACTTTGATTGATCATGTGACTCTATGGATCCGTTGATAGGTGATTTATCCGCTGCGTTTGTTTATTGATAATATGTTATTATATATTCAACATCACCTATAGTGGTATCACGAGCCATCATATGATGTCATATGATCATCTTGTATGCGTAAAAATGGCCAAAAACGTGTGTTTTTAATGTATTCAAAAAGATAACCTCAAAACAGCCCCTAGGGCTAATTTTTTGAATTTAATTCGACCCATATGGGGTCTTATGATCTGCACTTTTTGATCCCATGGCCATTTGTTATGCATATTTTAATTGGTATACTTGTTAGGTACCCGTAAAATGGCCAAAAACGCGTTAATTTGATCGATTTGTGAAACGATTTCAAATCAGCCCCTAAGGCTTAATTTTCTGTGGTAAAATGATATTAAGAAGGTCCTAATATCAGTGGGTTTTGAACCTAAGGCCATTTGACTCGCGTACCAATCGGGGTTTTAATTCTTGTTAATTAATTTCTTCGATTTCGTTGGCTAACAATTTATTTCTTGTCATTAATTTTGTTTCCATGGCAAATACATGCATGTTTGTCCATGGAGTTAGCCAACACCTTATTTTGTTCATAATATTATTGTATTATTATGTGTATATTCAAAGCCGATGAAAACCTAGACCACTTGTGCCTTGTGTTGTTGTGATTTGTTGATTAGTTTCTTGTTTTTGGGGTTGCCATTGTTTCGGCACTTATGTAATGTAATTCATTTTGGTTTTGCCATTGTTTGGGCATTTTTACAATAGATAGGAAGTAGATTAGTTGTTTTTTACTTCATATATTATGTAACCAAATCTTGGAATGGAATGGCAAAAGAATGAACGACTTTAGACCAAAGAATGGTTGCTGGACACACTGCAGAAAAACGCGATTTCCAAGAGATTGGTAAGGTATTTTGGGCTAAATTTTTTTGTGCAGGTTCACAAGACATGGGCCTACAACTTTTTCAACTGGGCTGAAGCATGAGGAGGTCTCCTTCTAGGCGTTTTGGGCCTCCAAAGACAGAAAAACTGGGCGGACAGAATCTATTTTCCATGTGCATAATGGGCTTTTACTTGCTCATGATCGTCTTGGAGCAAGTGGGAGCCCTCCATGTGGTTGTGTATCATGTCACTAGTTGACTCTTGGTTCTCGTGATGGCTCACGAGACCAAGCATAGGATTTTCATCGGTTGAGGCTTTGCATATTGTGGTTGTGTGTTTGTTTGGTTGCTTTTATATATGCTATGATTATATGTAAAACGCAAATTGTTTTCTAAAAACTTGAAACGAAACACAAACCAATTTAAACTAAGTCTTATGATTTAGTTTAACTAAGTTTAAATTTGGATTTGAAACTCAAAATCATTGTTTTCTAAATAACACTTAAACTTATTAAGCTTGTTTATTTATTTATTGTATTGTCCAAACTTAATTATAATCCACTTAGGATTAATATTAGTCTTGAAAATGGACAACTCGACACACATAAATTAAAACAACAATGATTAGACTTAAGTTAAGAAAAGTTTTTAACTTGTGCTACGAAGAATGAATACATGCTTCTCTCGTACACCTTTTTTATTCACATCAAAATATTTTACCCGTCACAAATTTAAGTCATGCCGTCCAATCGTTTGAGAACACTTGCAATTACCTTTTGCCTATGCGTGGGACCTAGGTTGAATTGTAACCCAAGGTGACTGGTCTCTATGTGTTAAATCACATACCTTTATTAGACCAAAACCGGACCAAAATAACCAAAAACCCGACCATATTGCCAAAAGATATTGTGTTTTTGTGTTTTTATATGTGCAGGATGGATATCGAGAAAAAACCCGACAAAAATACAAGAAAATCAAGAAAACGAGCACGAGATACGGAAAAGGCTCAGATCCAGAACCGGGGAAGAAAATATGGTCAAAAAGTCAACTGAGATCCTCCAAGTGTCAAAGTCGTCAACATTAGCCCTTGGATCATCTTTTAAAATATGGCAGTAATGGTCCCTTGAGAATCCAGAAAATACACATTTAGTCCCTATGTTTAAATTCCTTAACCCTTTAAAAAGAGTTAACACCGGATCACACATTTTAATAAACCCAACCTTTATCCAACCCAAATCCAAAATCCAAGAAACTAAGCCCAATCCCCTTAATTCCTTACCCAGCCCAACCTCTCTTTTACCCGTTCGACCCGATCCAAACCCATCTAAAACAACCGGTCAAAGTTTTTTAACTAAAAACTTCGGTCAAAAACAAAATAAACAAACACACTCACCTTTCTCTCTCACAAATAAACCCGCCTCCCAAATTCACCCCCAATCCCCTTAGTTACTATTCACTCGAACCCTAAAATAACCTCACCAAAAATTACCGCAATTAAGGGTAATACGGACAATCATTGGATATTCTAGAAGACTCTGACAAGGAGAATGACGCGTGGCAGCTACTGATTGGACCGAACACCTCACACTTTTGATCATACGGCTGTGATTGAAGGAATGATGCAAAGGAATGATCTAAGGGTAGATATGGAGCTGAGGAAGGCACGGATCGCCAGCGTGGACTCTCCAGAAGAATCGGCCGAGTGCTATAAATAGCGGGGATCACTCCTCAGAACGAGGCTAGTTTTTTTTTAGATAGATATGATTTAATTTTAATTGTTTTATTGTTACTTTAAATTTTTCAGTCGATTTTAATTTTGTAACGAGAAGGTTTGTAATTTTCTTTATTAATGTTTTAGATTAAATGTTTTATTGTAATTTTTAGTTTTAAATCAAATTTAAGAATATCCGAATTTTATTTTGTAATTTTATTTTGGTTAATGAAATTTTCATTTTCAGTTTAATAGTTGTTCTTGAATTAAAATTTATTTAGTATTGTTTTTATCTTAGTATTATTTCAGTAAAAAAAAAAAAAAAAAAAAAAAAAAAAAAAAATATCTCTGATAAGTTGATAAGCTGGTGAATAAGCTGTGGAATGGTGATGAGGATTAGAGCAGGATAATGGGTATTATTATTGGCTTATAAGCCTGGGTTAGAACTGAGTTCTGAGATCACTTCATTTAAGCTAGGATAAGGTGTAAGTTTTATTTCATTAAGTTTAATTTAGTTTTTTAAGTGCTGCTTATTGTTGCTTTTGTTATTTATTGTCCATTGTTCTTAGCTGTTTTGTTCTATTACTTTTAATGAGTTTAAAGTAGTGTAGTTTTAAGATTTAGAATCATATCAGTTTAGAGTGAATTGCATTAGTTCTTAAGTTGTTTTTAATTTTAGAGCTGTTTGTTATTTAGCTAAGTTTTTAGATTTTCATTGCGGCAAATTTTTGAGGTTCATCTAAGATACTAATAAGAGTTTGCAAAGTTGGATAGATTTAGAATAATCTGTGCCCACTTTTTGCGCCATTTCTGCTGTAAAAAATAGTGCAATATTTAGTGGAATTTGGACTGCTGTCATAGGCTTAATTCTGGCTTAACTAGATAAGCTTAGAACTTCGTTTTTGGTATTCACATAGTTCAAGTTGGTGACTTAAGGTTCTACATCTGGGATTTAGGTTTTCGGCTTATTTAAGTGTTTTTTTCTAGGACTGCAAATTCAGCCAAACAAAACTGATCAAAGTGGTGCAGCAGCTATCTTGTGGTTTTTCACTACTGATCTAGGCCAAATTTAACTTAGCAATTAAGTTTTTGTGATAGGGCTTTTTAGATTTTAATAATCTCTGTTTGATAAGCTTTCCAAAACAGTTTTCATTTTTAAAATTGGTTAAGTTTTGAGCTTTTTATAAGCTCATGAAAAGTGCTTGTTAATTTGTTTCTGATAGAGAAAATTAAATAAGTTTCTGAGTTTGTCACTTTTGGTCCCTTAATTTTCTGATTTAGTTTAAATCGTGCCTAGGTAGTTTTAGTGTTAAATAGTTTGTTTTTTTTTTGGCAATTTTAGTCCCTGTCTTTTATTAAATCTATAATAGTTTCAGTTTTTACAACTTTAGTCCCTCAGCTTTTATAAAACTTTTATTTTTCCAAATTTTCTTTTATAATTTAGTTTTTCTAAACTACATTTTCAGTCCATTAGTTTTTTTTTTTACTTTTGCATTTTAGTTAAATCACCTAATTAGTTTTAAATAGTTTTAATTCATAAAAATTATTAAAAAGTCAAAAAAATATTTTTCCTTTTCCAAAAATTTTCTTTTATCAGATTTAATATAGGAAAATTATTTTATATTTTTAGGTTTTAAATTTCACAAAATCATTTTTATTTACGTTTTATAATTCGTCGCGTAACATTTTTAAATTCAATATTTCGTTTTTAAGTTCGTATGTTTAGTTTAATTGTTTCATTAGCTTAATTAATTGTTTACTTTTATTATTTTATTATTCATAGTATAAAATCACAAATCAATCACTCTTTTTCACTCATTCACCACACGTATTCGACACGTTAACGACAACTCGATATTCGACCTTCGTTGGGACACGACCCGGGGAAAACGCATACGTTGAGTTTTACCCTTGGAAAATAAAATAATATACTAAAAACGACAAATCAAAAAATGGCGCCGCTGCCGGGGAAGGTTGAAGTGAGTTCGTGATTTCGTTCGTCGAATCGTGTTTTGAAGACCCTTCCTCGGAAGTTATCATTTTTATAAAAAATAAAAATACAAAAATATAATAAATTAAAAAAAAAACACTTTTCCTAAAGTGTTTTCATCTTAATAAACATCCTCGGTCTTCCGTTGAAGGAGGGCGGTTGTAAACCATTCCAAAATAACAACAAAAGAGATCGTGTAGTTAAACGTTGCTTGGATTATTTCTTTACTACAACCTAATTACGGGGTTTAAGGAAGTCTTGACATTAAATTGCAGACTGAAGAGAGATCCATTCTTCTCTCCCGCCACGCTGCGCGTAGTTTTGAAAGAAACGAGTACGATTGATAAAACGATCACCAAAAATATAATAATTCTAATTTTTCCTAATATAAAAATCCAAAAAGATTTTTCTTTTCAAATTTATTTTCCATTTTTCTTTTGTGATTTTTCATGTTTCTAAATTTCAAAACCCAAAAATAATCTTCTTATCCTCTTAACCATTTGATTCTATCTCTTTATCCCTCTTATATTTAATTCTTATGGAGTCACCCGGATATCACTGCTTTATATGTGGAGATCCGTTGGGGAATAATTCACTTTGTGACCGATGTTTTTGCAACGAATGTGAATTTAGTCGAGGACTTTGTATGTGTTCTTATTCGAAAGCTGAAACTGCATTCGCTTATCCAAACTCTTTCAATGAACCGTCAAATTTCTCCGACTACCCACCACAGCCCGATATATCTTCGTTCGATCAACGATATTGCGATGGGTGTGGAGATTCGATTGATCCAACATCGTCTTATTGTCAACGGTGTACTTGCGAGAGGTGTGGTAGTAATTTGATCAATGGATTTTGTTCGTTTTGTGCTTCGGAAGCTGAAAATTCATACACTTATGATTTTAATCCGAACATTTCCGATTATCCTCAAAACAATTTCAATCACCCTCCTCAAAACTTTTATGAGCAAGAACCGTATTTCAATGATACACCGAACTTTTCTTGTACAAATTGTGGGGGTCCTCATAATGATTTTCAATGTCAACCGTGGGGTCAAAATTACTATGAACCTAATCCTTGCTATAATACTTCCGGTTTCGACAATTACCAACCCCCACAAAATCCCGTCAATCATCCAAATCAAGATACAATGCGCGAAATTGAAAAACTTGTGGTTCGATATCGAGAACAAGTGGCTAGTCTTAATACTCCCGGGAAGTCCATGGAAGAATTACTTGCCGAGGAAAGAGCAGCTAAATTTCGAGAGAACTTAATTTACTATGACGATGATTCCGATGATGACGAGGAGAGATTTGTTCCGGTAACCTTCCCTCAAATAGCACCCGTCTTTCCTACCGTAGGAATCGAGGACTCTCTAAAAATGGGGGACGAGCTTCTCGACACTATTCCGGCAACGGAATCAGACAATGTTAAGAACTTCGTCCCAATCCCAAGTGAGTCCGAGGAAATATCCGACGGTGCAAGTGATCTGCAATCTTGTGGAGATTCTCTTGATATTTCCAAAGTTACCTCCGGGATTTTCTCTAACCCTCTTTTTGAATTCAATGATGAGTATACTTCTTGCAAAGTTAATCCTCTTTTCGATGAAGGGTTAGAGAACGTCGAGGACGAGGGCTCTACATTTGATGAGCTGATTTTACCAATACCTCGCCCTGACGATTCCCATGACTCGGAAGGGGAAAATCTTTTTCTTGAAAGATTGCTTAATGATGATCCCCTTTCACTTCATAAAACTGAGTCATTACACGTTGAGCCATCACCCACTCGTCCGCCTGCTAAACCACCCGATGATATCAAGCCCGATACGGGTGTTGTGACTTCTAAAGTGGTGGATGAGATTTCTGAAAAGTATGATAATTTGCCCACCCAACCCACCCTTTTTATCTCTTCCGGGTGTGAGGATGACAATCTCTTTACAATTGTTATCATGATCTTTCTCCCTTTCTTCACCTACTCGGTGATTTCTCCTATTTTTCACTCCTTCGGGAGTGAAGACACCATCTTTGACCCCGGCATTTTCTTTTCTATCTAGAGCCGCGGGTATCTCATCGGAGTGGAACTTTCGTATGCTTCAATGTTTATCCAAACATATTGAACGAAAGTCCGATTGAGATTATCTTTTCCACATGCTCCCCCAAGGACAAATAAATTCGGGGTCGAGTCAAGCTCATGTGACTCGGTTAACAAAAACAAGCGCTTCGTGGGAGGCACCCCATGCATATCCTTCTATCTTCTTTCTATTTTCTAATAAGTGAGTGAGGAGGGTTACCTCTTCCATATCTTGTGTTTCGTGTTTTTCTGTGATGTGTCCAGGATTTGCCCGATGATTGAAGACTCTCGTGCTCGTAGTTTCCTTCACGCTACTCGAGTTTCATCATTCGCTGCTTATCGATATCCTAAATCTTATCGTTTTACATCTATCTTTTGGCATAATTAATAAACGGCCTTAGATTTATGTAGGAGAACCCTTACCTTTAAGACATTGAGGACAATGTCTCGTTTTAGTCTGGGGGGGTAATCTGTCGATTTGATTTTCGCTTTGCATTTTTGCCGTTTTCTCATGCAACCCCGTTTTTCTTCCAAAAATTTAAAAAATCCAAAAAAATGAGAAAAATTTTAAAAATTTTTGCAAAAATATAATAAATTTTGACATTTTTGTTGACTTTCCGCTGGAGAGAGTAGGAATAAATTTCTGACTTGACCGGGCGTGTTGAGCCCTAGCTTGTTCCCTTAACCATTCATAATCCATAAGCTAGTGCTAGTCTTTTACACAAGGAGCTATAAAACGCGAATTCTTTTTAAGAGTTTGCAAGTTCCCGTATTTGACTTTATATATGCATGGCTTGATTATAAGGCTAAGCATTCGCGGATCTTATTATTTAAGATTTTAAATTTGCGAAGAACGAGAAATGATAGAGTCGTTTATAAGTTAGATTGTTAAACGTGGAGTAGTTGGTTCTCTTTAGAGCTCATCGAAGTTATTTGTGGCTTTTTGTTCCCATAAGCTTGTTTCACCTAAAAATAGAAATCTAGGAATAATTAAAGCTATTTTGGTTTTGGCGAAATTTAGTTTTTAATCCTTCTTAGAGAATTCTTGCTTATGAAAGTTGGGTACACATCAAGGTACTGCCAGTGTTACGGTGTAATAGACTATTCCATCTTGCCGGCTCGCAACCGATGTTGGGATTATTATAAAAGCCGTAGGACTCGGGATTTGGCAAAATATATAATGAATAATGAATAATAATAATAATCCAAAGCCATAAAAAGTTTTCTGCATCTTGCCGGTTCGCAGCCGATGTTGTAGACTTCTAATAAAGGCAGAGGAAAAATTCCAAGGTCATAATAGACTATCACATCTTGCCGGTTCGCAGCCGATGTTGTGATTGTTATAAAGGGCCAAGGATCAATAATAATATGTGCTTAATAATGTTAAAAATGCCAAATTTCGACTCCGAGGTATCCTAATAAAGGCTTCTGTCTCTGGACTCGTAGATGAGTTGTTTCGGTGGCAAATAAAAGGGATATTCTCAAAATCGTGTTAAATCAGAGACCTTGATGTGGACCTCATTTTTGTATGCAACGGTTTTCGAGGGAAGGTTTGGAAACTATTTAGCGTCTAAACTAGGTATCTTTATCGGCTTAAAAATTATCAAAACGAGAATTTGAAGAAATTCATTTCTCACCAAAAATAAAATAAATAGAGGAAAATAGGAATTTGGGAACGAGAAGTCCACAATTAGCTTTATGGGTAGTGTTGGCAATCTAACTTGTAAATGACAATGATTTCGTTTTTAAGCTTAGTTTGGGGACTCGTGAAAAATCAGGAACGACGAATTTTATCCGTATGGTCACTTCTTTATGAGTCGTGTTTCCTACTCGAAGACCCTAAAAGTTATTGAAAAATAATGATTGTCAACAAAGCCGTCACTTAAATAATAAGAAAATACAAAAATAGAATAAAAAGGAAAATCGGAGAGTTTTTATAACATTGCATGAGGACATTGCAATAGCTTAGTCTGGGGGAAATTTGGTATGTGTTAAATCACATACCTTTATTAGACCAAAACCGGACCAAAATAACCAAAAACCCGACCATATTGCCAAAAGATATTGTGTTTTTTGTGTTTTTATATGTGCAGGATGGATATCGAGAAAAAACCCGACAAAAAGACAAGAAAATCAAGAAAACGAGCACGAGATACGGAAAAGGCTCAGATCCAGAACCGGGGAAGAAAATATGGTCAAAAAGTCAACTGAGATCCTCCAAGTGTCAAAGTCGTCAACATTAGCCCTTGGATCATCTTTTAAAATATGGCAGTAATGGTCCCTTGAGAATCCAGAAAATACACATTTAGTCCCTATGTTTAAATTCCTTAACCCTTTAAAAAGAGTTAACACCGGATCACACATTTTAATAAACCCAACCTTTATCCAACCCAAATCCAAAATCCAAGAAACTAAGCCCAATCCCCTTAATTCCTTACCCAGCCCAACCTCTCTTTTACCCGTTCGACCCGATCCAAACCCATCTAAAACAACCGGTCAAAGTTTTTTAACTAAAAACTTCGGTCAAAAACAAAATAAACAAACACACTCACCTTTCTCTCTCACAAATAAACCCGCCTCCCAAATTCACCCCCAATCCCTTTAGTTACTATTCACTCGAACCCTAAAATAACCTCACCAAAAATTACCGCAATTAAGGGTAATACGGACAATCATTGGATATTCTAGAAGACTCTGACAAGGAGAATGACGCGTGGCAGCTACTGATTGGACCGAACACCTCACACTTTTGATCATACGGCTGTGATTGAAGGAATGATGCAAAGGAATGATCTAAGGGTAGATATGGAGCTGAGGAAGGCACGGATCGCCAGCGTGGACTCTCCAGAAGAATCGGCCGAGTGCTATAAATAGCGGGGATCACTCCTCAGAACGAGGCTAGTTTTTTTTTAGATAGATATGATTTAATTTTAATTGTTTTATTGTTACTTTAAATTTTTTTTCAGTCGATTTTAATTTTGTAACGAGAAGGCTTGTAATTTTCTTTATTAATGTTTTAGATTAAATGTTTTATTGTAATTTTTAGTTTTAAATCAAATTTAAGAATATCCGAATTTTATTTTGTAATTTTATTTTGGTTAATGAAATTTTCATTTTCAGTTTAATAGTTGTTCTTGAATTAAAATTTATTTAGTATTGTTTTTATCTTAGTATTATTTCAGTAAAAAAAAAAAAAAAAAAAAAAAAAAAAAAAAAAAATATCTCTGATAAGTTGATAAGCTGGTGAATAAGCTGTGGAATGGTGATGAGGATTAGAGCAGGATAATGGGTATTATTATTGGCTTATAAGCCTGGGTTAGAACTGAGTTCTGAGATCACTTCATTTAAGCTAGGATAAGGTGTAAGTTTTATTTCATTAAGTTTAATTTAGTTTTTTTAAGTGCTGCTTATTGTTGCTTTTGTTATTTATTGTCCATTGTTCTTAGCTGTTTTGTTCTATTACTTTTAATGAGTTTAAAGTAGTGTAGTTTTAAGATTTAGAATCATATCAGTTTAGAGTGAATTGCATTAGTTCTTAAGTTGTTTTTAATTTTAGAGCTGTTTGTTATTTAGCTAAGTTTTTAGATTTTCATTGCGGCAAATTTTTGAGGTTCATCTAAGATACTAATAAGAGTTTGCAAAGTTGGATAGATTTAGAATAATCTGTGCCCACTTTTTGCGCCATTTCTGCTGTAAAAAATAGTGCAATATTTAGTGGAATTTGGACTGCTGTCATAGGCTTAATTCTGGCTTAACTAGATAAGCTTAGAACTTCGTTTTTGGTATTCACATAGTTCAAGTTGGTGACTTAAGGTTCTACATCTGGGATTTAGGTTTTCGGCTTATTTAAGTGTTTTTTTCTAGGACTGCAAATTCAGCCAAACAAAACTGATCAAAGTGGTGCAGCAGCTATCTTGTGGTTTTTCACTACTGATCTAGGCCAAATTTAACTTAGCAATTAAGTTTTTGTGATAGGGCTTTTTAGATTTTAATAATCTCTGTTTGATAAGCTTTCCAAAACAGTTTTCATTTTTAAAATTGGTTAAGTTTTGAGCTTTTTATAAGCTCATGAAAAGTGCTTGTTAATTTGTTTCTGATAGAGAAAATTAAATAAGTTTCTGAGTTTGTCACTTTTGGTCCCTTAATTTTCTGATTTAGTTTAAATCGTGCCTAGGTAGTTTTAGTGTTAAATAGTTTGTTTTTTTTTGGCAATTTTAGTCCCTGTCTTTTATTAAATCTATAATAGTTTCAGTTTTTACAACTTTAGTCCCTCAGCTTTTATAAAACTTTTATTTTTCCAAATTTTCTTTTATAATTTAGTTTTTCTAAACTACATTTTCAGTCCATTAGTTTTTTTTTTTACTTTTGCATTTTAGTTAAATCACCTAATTAGTTTTAAATAGTTTTAATTCATAAAAATTATTAAAAAGTCAAAAAAATATTTTTCCTTTTCCAAAAATTTTCTTTTATCAGATTTAATATAGGAAAATTATTTTTATATTTTTAGGTTTTAAATTTCACAAAATCATTTTTATTTACGTTTTATAATTCGTCGCGTAACATTTTTAAATTCAATATTTCGTTTTTAAGTTCGTATGTTTAGTTTAATTGTTTCATTAGCTTAATTAATTGTTTACTTTTATTATTTTATTATTCATAGTATAAAATCACAAATCAATCACTCTTTTTCACTCATTCACCACACGTATTCGACACGTTAACGACAACTCGATATTCGACCTTCGTTGGGACACGACCCGGGGAAAACGCATACGTTGAGTTTTACCCTTGGAAAATAAAATAATATACTAAAAACGACAAATCAAAAAATGGCGCCGCTGCCGGGGAAGGTTGAAGTGAGTTCGTGATTTCGTTCGTCGAATCGTGTTTTGAAGACCCTTCCTCGGAAGTTATCGTTTTTATAAAAAATAAAAATACAAAAATATAATAAATTAAAAAAAAAACACTTTTCCTAAAGTGTTTTCATCTTAATAAACATCCTCGGTCTTCCGTTGAAGGAGGGCAGTTGTAAACCATTCCAAAATAACAACAAAAGAGATCGTGTAGTTAAACGTTGCTTGGATTATTTCTTTACTACAACCTAATTACGGGGTTTAAGGAAGTCTTGACATTAAATTGCAGACTGAAGAGAGATCCATTCTTCTCTCCCGCCACGCTGCGCGTAGTTTTGAAAGAAACGAGTACGGTTGATAAAACGATCACCAAAAATATAATAATTCTAATTTTTCCTAATATAAAAATCCAAAAAGATTTTTCTTTTCAAATTTATTTTCCATTTTTCTTTTGTGATTTTTCATGTTTCTAAATTTCAAAACCCAAAAATAATCTTCTTATCCTCTTAACCATTTGATTCTATCTCTTTATCCCTCTTATATTTAATTCTTATGGAGTCACCCGGATATCACTGCTTTATATGTGGAGATCCGTTGGGGAATAATTCACTTTGTGACCGATGTTTTTGCAACGAATGTGAATTTAGTCGAGGACTTTGTATGTGTTCTTATTCGAAAGCTGAAACTGCATTCGCTTATCCAAACTCTTTCAATGAACCGTCAAATTTCTCCGACTACCCACCACAGCCCGATATATCTTCGTTCGATCAACGATATTGCGATGGGTGTGGAGATTCGATTGATCCAACATCGTCTTATTGTCAACGGTGTACTTGCGAGAGGTGTGGTAGTAATTTGATCAATGGATTTTGTTCGTTTTGTGCTTCGGAAGCTGAAAATTCATACACTTATGATTTTAATCCGAACATTTCCGATTATCCTCAAAACAATTTCAATCACCCTCCTCAAAACTTTTATGAGCAAGAACCGTATTTCAATGATACACCGAACTTTTCTTGTACAAATTGTGGGGGTCCTCATAATGATTTTCAATGTCAACCGCGGGGTCAAAATTACTATGAACCTAATCCTTGCTATAATACTTCCGGTTTCGACAATTACCAACCCCCACAAAATCCCGTCAATCATCCAAATCAAGATACAATGCGCGAAATTGAAAAACTTGTGGTTCGATATCGAGAACAAGTGGCTAGTCTTAATACTCCCGGGAAGTCCATGGAAGAATTACTTGCCGAGGAAAGAGCAGCTAAATTTCGAGAGAACTTAATTTACTATGACGATGATTCCGATGATGACGAGGAGAGATTTGTTCCGGTAACCTTCCCTCAAATAGCACCCGTCTTTCCTACCGTAGGAATCGAGGACTCTCTAAAAATGGGGGACGAGCTTCTCGACACTATTCCGGCAACGGAATCAGATAATGTTAAGAACTTCGTCCCAATCCCAAGTGAGTCCGAGGAAATATCCGACGGTGCAAGTGATCTGCAATCTTGTGGAGATTCTCTTGATATTTCCAAAGTTACCTCCGGGATTTTCTCTAACCCTCTTTTTGAATTCAATGATGAGTATACTTCTTGCAAAGTTAATCCTCTTTTCGATGAAGGGTTAGAGAACGTCGAGGACGAGGGCTCTACATTTGATGAGCTGATTTTACCAATACCTCGCCCTGACGATTCCCATGACTCGGAAGGGGAAAATCTTTTTCTTGAAAGATTGCTTAATGATGATCCCCTTTCACTTCATAAAACTGAGTCATTACACGTTGAGCCATCACCCACTCGTCCGCCTGCTAAACCACCCGATGATATCAAGCCCGATACGGGTGTTGTGACTTCTAAAGTGGTGGATGAGATTTCTGAAAAGTATGATAATTTGCCCACCCAACCCACCCTTTTTATCTCTTCCGGGTGTGAGGATGACAATCTCTTTACAATTGTTATCATGATCTTTCTCCCTTTCTTCACCTACTCGGTGATTTCTCCTATTTTTCACTCCTTCGGGAGTGAAGACACCATCTTTGACCCCGGCATTTTCTTTTTTATCTAGAGCCGCGGGTATCTCATCGGAGTGGAACTTTCGTATGCTTCAATGTTTATCCAAACATATTGAACGAAAGTCCGATTGAGATTATCTTTTCCACATGCTCCCCCAAGGACAAATAAATTCGGGGTCGAGTCAAGCTCATGTGACTCGGTTAACAAAAACAAGCGCTTCGTGGGAGGCACCCCATGCATATCCTTCTATCTTCTTTCTATTTTCTAATAAGTGAGTGAGGAGGGTTACCTCTTCCATATCTTGTGTTTCGTGTTTTTCTGTGATGTGTCCAGGATTTGCCCGATGATTGAAGACTCTCGTGCTCGTAGTTTCCTTCACGCTACTCGAGTTTCATCATTCGCTGCTTATCGATATCCTAAATCTTATCGTTTTACATCTATCTTTTGGCATAATTAATAAACGGCCTTAGATTTATGTAGGAGAACCCTTACCTTTAAGACATTGAGGACAATGTCTCGTTTTAGTCTGGGGGGGTAATCTGTCGATTTGATTTTCGCTTTGCATTTTTGCCGTTTTCTCATGCAACCCCGTTTTTCTTCTAAAAATTTAAAAAATCCAAAAAAATGAGAAAAATTTTAAAAATTTTTGCAAAAATATAATAAATTTTGACATTTTTGTTGACTTTCCGCTGGAGAGAGTAGGAATAAATTTCTGACTTGACCGGGCGTGTTGAGCCCTAGCTTGTTCCCTTAACCATTCATAATCCATAAGCTAGTGCTAGTCTTTTACACAAGGAGCTATAAAACGCGAATTCTTTTTAAGAGTTTGCAAGTTCCCGTATTTGACTTTATATATGCATGGCTTGATTATAAGGCTAAGCATTCGCGGATCTTATTATTTAAGATTTTAAATTTGCGAAGAACGAGAAATGATAGAGTCGTTTATAAGTTAGATTGTTAAACGTGGAGTAGTTGGTTCTCTTTAGAGCTCATCGAAGTTATTTGTGGCTTTTTGTTCCCATAAGCTTGTTTCACCTAAAAATAGAAATCTAGGAATAATTAAAGCTATTTTGGTTTTGGCGAAATTTAGTTTTTAATCCTTCTTAGAGAATTCTTGCTTATGAAAGTTGGGTACACATCAAGGTACTGCCAGTGTTACGGTGTAATAGACTATTCCATCTTGCCGGCTCGCAACCGATGTTGGGATTATTATAAAAGCCGTAGGACTCGGGATTTGGCAAAATATATAATGAATAATGAATAATAATAATAATCCAAAGCCATAAAAAGTTTTCTGCATCTTGCCGGTTCGCAGCCGATGTTGTAGACTTCTAATAAAGGCAGAGGAAAAATTCCAAGGTCATAATAGACTATCACATCTTGCCGGTTCGCAGCCGATGTTGTGATTGT
The DNA here is from genome assembly GCA_021014915.2 of Artemisia tridentata subsp. tridentata. Lineage (NCBI taxonomy): Eukaryota > Viridiplantae > Streptophyta > Magnoliopsida > Asterales > Asteraceae > Artemisia > Artemisia tridentata. Next base: position 30,917,905 of record CP139502.1, on the reverse strand, counting down.
TATAAAGGGCCAAGGATCAATAATAATATGTGCTTAATAATGTTAAAAATGCCAAATTTCGACTCCGAGGTATCCTAATAAAGGCTTCTGTCTCTGGACTCGTAGATGAGTTGTTTCGGTGGCAAATAAAAGGGATATTCTCAAAATCGTGTTAAATCAGAGACCTTGATGTGGACCTCATTTTTGTATGCAACGGTTTTCGAGGGAAGGTTTGGAAACTATTTAGCGTCTAAACTAGGTATCTTTATCGGCTTAAAAATTATCAAAACGAGAATTTGAAGAAATTCATTTCTCACCAAAAATAAAATAAATAGAGGAAAATAGGAATTTGGGAACGAGAAGTCCACAATTAGCTTTATGGGTAGTGTTGGCAATCTAACTTGTAAATGACAATGATTTCGTTTTTAAGCTTAGTTTGGGGACTCGTGAAAAATCAGGAACGACGAATTTTATCCGTATGGTCACTTCTTTATGAGTCGTGTTTCCTACTCGAAGACCCTAAAAGTTATTGAAAAATAATGATTGTCAACAAAGCCGTCACTTAAATAATAAGAAAATACAAAAATAGAATAAAAAGGAAAATCGGAGAGTTTTTATAACATTGCATGAGGACATTGCAATAGCTTAGTCTGGGGGAAATTTGGTATGTGTTAAATCACATACCTTTATTAGACCAAAACCGGACCAAAATAACCAAAAACCCGACCATATTGCCAAAAGATATTGTGTTTTTGTGTTTTTATATGTGCAGGATGGATATCGAGAAAAAACCCGACAAAAAGACAAGAAAATCAAGAAAACGAGCACGAGATACGGAAAAGGCTCAGATCCAGAACCGGGGAAGAAAATATGGTCAAAAAGTCAACTGAGATCCTCCAAGTGTCAAAGTCGTCAACATTAGCCCTTGGATCATCTTTTAAAATATGGCAGTAATGGTCCCTTGAGAATCCAGAAAATACACATTTAGTCCCTATGTTTAAATTCCTTAACCCTTTAAAAAGAGTTAACACCGGATCACACATTTTAATAAACCCAACCTTTATCCAACCCAAATCCAAAATCCAAGAAACTAAGCCCAATCCCCTTAATTCCTTACCCAGCCCAACCTCTCTTTTACCCGTTCGACCCGATCCAAACCCATCTAAAACAACCGGTCAAAGTTTTTTAACTAAAAACTTCGGTCAAAAACAAAATAAACAAACACACTCACCTTTCTCTCTCACAAATAAACCCGCCTCCCAAATTCACCCCCAATCCCCTTAGTTACTATTCACTCGAACCCTAAAATAACCTCACCAAAAATTACCGCAATTAAGGGTAATACGGACAATCATTGGATATTCTAGAAGACTCTGACAAGGAGAATGACGCGTGGCAGCTACTGATTGGACCGAACACCTCACACTTTTGATCATACGGCTGTGATTGAAGGAATGATGCAAAGGAATGATCTAAGGGTAGATATGGAGCTGAGGAAGGCACGGATCGCCAGCGTGGACTCTCCAGAAGAATCGGCCGAGTGCTATAAATAGCGGGGATCACTCCTCAGAACGAGGCTAGTTTTTTTTTAGATAGATATGATTTAATTTTAATTGTTTTATTGTTACTTTAAATTTTTTTTCAGTCGATTTTAATTTTGTAACGAGAAGGCTTGTAATTTTCTTTATTAATGTTTTAGATTAAATGTTTTATTGTAATTTTTAGTTTTAAATCAAATTTAAGAATATCCGAATTTTATTTTGTAATTTTATTTTGGTTAATGAAATTTTCATTTTCAGTTTAATAGTTGTTCTTGAATTAAAATTTATTTAGTATTGTTTTTATCTTAGTATTATTTCAGTAAAAAAAAAAAAAAAAAAAAAAAAAAAAAAAATATCTCTGATAAGTTGATAAGCTGGTGAATAAGCTGTGGAATGGTGATGAGGATTAGAGCAGGATAATGGGTATTATTATTGGCTTATAAGCCTGGGTTAGAACTGAGTTCTGAGATCACTTCATTTAAGCTAGGATAAGGTGTAAGTTTTATTTCATTAAGTTTAATTTAGTTTTTTTAAGTGCTGCTTATTGTTGCTTTTGTTATTTATTGTCCATTGTTCTTAGCTGTTTTGTTCTATTACTTTTAATGAGTTTAAAGTAGTGTAGTTTTAAGATTTAGAATCATATCAGTTTAGAGTGAATTGCATTAGTTCTTAAGTTGTTTTTAATTTTAGAGCTGTTTGTTATTTAGCTAAGTTTTTAGATTTTCATTGCGGCAAATTTTTGAGGTTCATCTAAGATACTAATAAGAGTTTGCAAAGTTGGATAGATTTAGAATAATCTGTGCCCACTTTTTGCGCCATTTCTGCTGTAAAAAATAGTGCAATATTTAGTGGAATTTGGACTGCTGTCATAGGCTTAATTCTGGCTTAACTAGATAAGCTTAGAACTTCGTTTTTGGTATTCACATAGTTCAAGTTGGTGACTTAAGGTTCTACATCTGGGATTTAGGTTTTCGGCTTATTTAAGTGTTTTTTTCTAGGACTGCAAATTCAGCCAAACAAAACTGATCAAAGTGGTGCAGCAGCTATCTTGTGGTTTTTCACTACTGATCTAGGCCAAATTTAACTTAGCAATTAAGTTTTTGTGATAGGGCTTTTTAGATTTTAATAATCTCTGTTTGATAAGCTTTCCAAAACAGTTTTCATTTTTAAAATTGGTTAAGTTTTGAGTTTTTTATAAGCTCATGAAAAGTGCTTGTTAATTTGTTTCTGATAGAGAAAATTAAATAAGTTTCTGAGTTTGTCACTTTTGGTCCCTTAATTTTCTGATTTAGTTTAAATCGTGCCTAGGTAGTTTTAGTGTTAAATAGTTTGTTTTTTTTTGGCAATTTTAGTCCCTGTCTTTTATTAAATCTATAATAGTTTCAGTTTTTACAACTTTAGTCCCTCAGCTTTTATAAAACTTTTATTTTTCCAAATTTTCTTTTATAATTTAGTTTTTCTAAACTACATTTTCAGTCCATTAGTTTTTTTTTTTACTTTTGCATTTTAGTTAAATCACCTAATTAGTTTTAAATAGTTTTAATTCATAAAAATTATTAAAAAGTCAAAAAAATATTTTTCCTTTTCCAAAAATTTTCTTTTATCAGATTTAATATAGGAAAATTATTTTTATATTTTTAGGTTTTAAATTTCACAAAATCATTTTTATTTACGTTTTATAATTCGTCGCGTAACATTTTTAAATTCAATATTTCGTTTTTAAGTTCGTATGTTTAGTTTAATTGTTTCATTAGCTTAATTAATTGTTTACTTTTATTATTTTATTATTCATAGTATAAAATCACAAATCAATCACTCTTTTTCACTCATTCACCACACGTATTCGACACGTTAACGACAACTCGATATTCGACCTTCGTTGGGACACGACCCGGGGAAAACGCATACGTTGAGTTTTACCCTTGGAAAATAAAATAATATACTAAAAACGACAAATCAGTGACTATTCTCTATGCGTGGGACCTAGATATATTCTCACACGTTCTCAAATTGGATGACTTAATCGAGTTAAGCGGTGAGACCTTGACCCGAGGCAAAGATGGGACTAAACATGCCTACATGACACTACTTGTTTGACACTAGATGCCATGAGTCCCATAAGGATCTAAGAGTTGTACATGTAATACAATTGGTGATCGTCGCCTACCAATTGAATCTACTATTGCTAGCAGATCAACTGATGTGATAGTAGAAGCACAATGTGGATCTTAGCCTTTTCGTAAATTAATAGTTTTAAATTGTAAACATGGGGTAGTTAAATTACAAAAGGATAATTATCGAAAATACTAAAAATGAACTTTGTCAATTCAATTAATGAAGTAATGCAACACAAACCGTAAACTCGTAGTTGAAAACTTTAAAGAATAATGATAACTAACTACTTATAAGTTTTCCGATCGTTTATGGGCTCAAGGTTGTTAAGCCTTTGATCTAGGATTTCTACGTTTAAAGAACAATGATAATATTGGCGGTATATTCTATGAAAGAAACAATACTATCACAACAAGGTTTTGTCAAACTTCACCGTTTGTTTATTCCAACTAAGCCCCAATGTTACATGATCAATATAACACGATTACTATCTAATCAGGGATCAAAGATCCTTGAGGCTAAACAAACCAAACAACATTAGACCCCATGTCTAACGTTCATCACACACACTCTTTAAGTGCTCTTACATTTTAACACATCTTTGTGTTGTTGTAATTTGAGAGTACGAAGCACTTTGGTTGATCACTAATCTCACAGTGACACACTCACTGTCCACAGTGACCCACACCTTTATCTAAGGGGTATGATCTTCCTTTTATAACATAAGGAGATCATTTACAAATTGATAAGCTTTTAGTCATCCACTTGCTTTTACATGTGTCAAGTCAATAAGATACAACTTGTATCTTGAGTGTTCAACTTGATGACTTGATAAATATCTAGATATTATATTTGTATAAACATGACTCATACAAAATAATATCTTCTTCGTTCTTATCTTTGTAGAAGCAGAGTGACTCATTGATTCAGCAGTTACTTCATTTGAACTATCAGCAGGATTGTAATACTATCAGCAGGAACACTAATCAGCAGAAACAATACACTATCAGCAGGAATGAGGTTTTTGCACTATCAGCAGAGTGTTCTGGTTTATCAGCAGAGTGCTCTGGCTAATCAGCAGAGTTCTCAGCAGGAACAGAACTTTGCTCTTGAATCAGCAGTACCTTTTTGGTCTAGCAGTACCTTGTTCTTGAACTAGCAGTACCTTGTTGGTCTAGCAGTACCTTGTTCTTGAACTAGCAGTACCTTGCTCTTTGGACCATCAGTACCATAAAATACACTATCAGTACCATTACTTTAGCGTATTTTGCTTATCATTTCAGTATATAATATGTTTCATTCTTCTTGTTTGTGATCATCAAATCTATGGAATATTTAATTCCTTACAATCTTCCCCTATTTGATGATTACAAAACAAACACTTTCTTGTACGAATTTCCCTAGACGAAGTAGAGAAATTGAGATAACTAAATCTCACCATGAATGAAACTATACTGACTTCCCCTTAATCTATGCTATACACCACGTCTCTTCCCCTTTTTGTTATCAACAAATAGAAAAAGTATACAAATATGATTTTTACAACTACAAACTAATACTAATCAATAGTAGTAAGAATCAATAACTTTCCCTTGTGGTGTTGCACAAATACAATAAATGGTTAAACATTTTTAACATTTGAAGCTTCCCCTGAAACTAATATGTTAACCATTCGAATCTCCATTCTGTAGGCTTTTATGACTGATGAAGAAAAACCAATCATTACCAACTTGTTGATGAAGTAGAATAAACCAATCTTGTGTCCTATATCTTGTATTAAAACTGACTTTGAACTTATACTAACACCATATAAGTAGATCGAAATCTCTTGATAAAATCCTCATCTTCAATGAGACACTGAGCACTACAAAGTAACTCCTTTAAGTGATAGTTAACTAGGTCTTCGTCCATCCTCCCCTTGACCTATGAAAACTAGATTTAACAAGTCATTGCCATAATTATTGAAGCACAAACAAGTTATCTTTTCTTCCAAAGATATGACAAAACACAATCTTGAAAAACTCAACCTCAACTTCAAATAAGCAACAAATAACCTTTTTCACCAATAATAAATTGATAAACAAGCCTTTTTATCTTTTAAGAACCAACTCTTCTCTGTGTGTGATTCTTCCCCTATGTGTGTGTAAACCAAGAAAGAAAAACCAAAAATTCGACCATACCTCAACTGTTTCTGCAGCAGTTTTCAAAGATGCATATCTTGCAACCTAAGGCTCAGATTGAAGATCCCTCTGGTGAGAATCTACCTTGATATACCAAGAACCTTCAACAAAAATTTCAGCCCAATCCAACGGTTAACGAAGGAGTTATAGCCTTTTGAAAACAGCTCTGCAACAGTTTTGTAAAATATAAGCAACACGAATTTTTCTTCTTTCTTTAGCTAAAACCTTTTCTTTTCCTAAATCCAGAGCCCCCCGCTTTGATACCACTTGTTGAAAACTTTAAAGAACAATGAGAACTAACTACTTATAAGTTTTCTGATCGTTTATGGGCTCAAGGTTGTTAAGCCTTTGATCTAGGATTTCTACGTTTTAAAGAACAATGATAATATTGGCGGAATATTCAATGAACGAATACAATACTATCACAACAAGGTTTTGTCAAACTTCACCGTTTGTTTATTCCAACTAAGCCCCAATGTTACATGATCAATATAACACGATTACTATCTAATCAGGGATCAAAGATCCTTGAGGCTAAACAAACCTAAACAACATTAGACCCCATGTCTAACGTTCATCACACACACTCTTTAAGTGCTCTTACATTTTAACACAACTTTGTGTTGTTGTAATTTGAGAGTACGAAGCACTTTGGTTGATCACTAATCTCACAGTGACACACTCACTGTCCACAGTGACCCACACCTTTATCTAAGGGGTATGATCTTCCTTTTATAACATAAGGAGATCATTTACAAATTGATAAGCTTTTAGTCATCCACTTGCTTTTACATGTGTCAAGTCAATAAGATACAACTTGTATCTTGAGTGTTCAACTTGATGACTTGATAAATATCTAGATATTATATTTGTATAAACATGACTCATACAAAATAATATCTTCTTCGTTCTTATCTTTGTAGCAGCAGAGTGACTCATTGATTCAGCAGTTACTTCATTTGAACTATCAGCAGGATTGTAATACTATCAGCAGGAACACTAATCAGCAGAAACAATACACTATCAGCAGGAATGAGGTTTTTGCACTATCAGCAGAGTGTTCTGGTTTATCAGCAGAGTGCTCTGGCTAATCAGCAGAGTTCTCAGCAGGAACAGAACTTTGCTCTTGAATCAGCAGTACCTTTTTGGTCTAGCAGTACCTTGTTCTTGAACTAGCAGTACCTTCTTGGTCTAGCAGTACCTTGTTCTTGAACTAGCAGTACCTTGCTCTTTGGACCATCAGTACCATAAAATACACTATCAGTACCATCACTTTAGCGTATTTTGCTTATCATTTCAGTATATAATATGTCTCATTCTTCTTGTTTGTGATCATCAAATCTATGGAATATTTAATTCCTTACACAAGAGTTTGTTCTTTTCTTGTTAAAAGGAAGAACTAAGTCGTTCTTTCCTTGAAAGAAAGAGACTTGTTCCTATCCTTTTTCTTTATGAGGAAAAGCCATAATAGGAATATTTGAAGTTTCCTAATTCTAATCAAACTCTAAGAACACCTACTCTAGAAATCGTGATGTCTTGTAAAAGTCAAAATGGTTAAGTATGGTTACACATCTTATTCTTTCAAGGTTCTTTTATAACCCTAGTTCCGGTTTTGAAACCTTGAAGAAATATAAGATATTTGGATAACTAGAGAACACGTTTTCTATAGCTACCAAACTAAAATGAGTTTAATAATTAGAAGACGGAAATATCAATAAACCGCAAAGTGGTAAAGGCAATTACTAGCATGATTACCTAGCAGTTTGTCTTAACCCAATAAACCTACTATGGTCCTACATACCCTTGTGGTAAAGTAGACCAATTATGAAGGAAATGCATGCCTATTTTCAAGTTAAAATAGCAATGATGGCTAGCCCATCATCTATATGTTAGAACTTGATGCACTTCCTTGAATACCTAAGTGCATGCTTACTAGTCAAAGTGACTCACATTAGCAATAATGTGTAGATATTCAAAGAAAGAAGGAAAGTATCCAATCGCCACTCACTCTCCACTGGTGACGAAACACATGAAATGTTGTCTAATCCAGTGGGAGCTACGTGATTATATTACTGGTGACGAAACACATGTAATGTTGTCTAATCCAGTGGGAGCTGTAAGCTTTATTACCTTGCAAGTTGCCCATCTTATTTCCAGATTGTCTTGAAATAATACATTACTTTCCACATGTTAAGCATCATAGTTTATATAAGAACCATTGCATAAATTTTATAAGATAACTTGTCGCGTTCCTGATGTTGCTTCCTGAAATGTTATCTATAAACTTGTTATGCATGATTCATTATTAAAACGATAAAGTTCTACATATCTATATTTTGATTTTGACTAAAAATCATATGTTATCTTAGACATTGTCATATTGCTCATACAAACACACGAGCGTAGTGATGTTTGTATACTCTCATGATGTTGTGTCATGCACAAGTGGGAGAAATCTTAATGTGTGCAAGGTACAACATATAACAATATGACTAATGGTTTTTCTTGACTGCAAGGTAAGAAACTAAGATTCTACTAGGACTTCTACACATAAAATGTATGTTGCCCTAATTAGAACAAATATCAAGATAACATGAAAAACTACTTCAACATATTCACTGAATTGTTTAGTAAATATGATTATGTTTTCTTGTAAAGTCATAATCATGAAGTATGAAATTAACTTGAATTTACTATTGAGGCCAAGTGTCGGCGCTCGTAATTACTTTAGTTGAATATGTTTAGGTCTCTTGTAAAGACACAAACATCAATTCCGTTAATTGTTGAAAGACTTATAACGTAAAGTAAGACGTTGATTTGTTATGTCTTCTTGTTAAGACATGTACACTTACGACGTATAATATTAAATGTTTATGTTTTCTAGTCAAAACATGCACATGAAGTAAAGTATGCAGTAGGCTAAGATTACTATTGATGCCATCTGGTTTGACTTGGTTGGCAGATATGTAAGCCAAAAAGTATAAGTTCATCTAATGAGTTGTGTGATAGTCTCACAACATCAGTCCTCATGGAATACCACAACTTTATGGTATGCCCATCACGGATAATCAAACACCATTGATATTGTTTGATCATTGATGACTTAAACTGTTTTACCTCCAAAGCTTTCAAGGTTAGAAAATTGGATGTGCCATGTGTACACTCAATATGGTTCCAACCCAGAAGGAATTTAAGACACCATTGTATTATGGCATGGGATGAATCTCATTATGTCTTGGTTGAAGTTCTGAATTTGTTAACTACCTAAGAGTAAGTAATTAACAAACTAGAGTCAAGAACTAACGATGTATTTTGGATGTCCCACTTGAAAACAATTTATTGTTACTCAAGATGCTGAGTATCTAGAGATTAGTCTCTACTTACAAAAGCAAGTGGGAGCACCTTTAGATCTTGAAGTTATTCAAGAGTAACCTTCTGAGTACACTTGCTAATGTCATACTAAGGTTGAACATGCATATGTAAAACCATAGATTGATATCTCTCATTCATAAATCCGCAAGGATACCTCTTGCACCTAAATGATATAGTTTTTATATCAATGCTAAGGGATATAAGTTGGAGGATCATAGTGAACCTGCTAACTACAGAAATGCATTATTAGATATTTTATCTAATGAATAGCTCAAAACTATGAATGTTAAGATGCATTCCTTGAAAGACAATCACTCATGGAGCTTGATTGATCTCTTACCAATCAGTTAGACTGTGAGGTTAAGAATGAGTTTCTTGATGAGAAGACTCAAAAGGACAAACTTGTACACACATTTAATGCACGAGTAGTAAAAGGAGTTTACTCGTACTCAAGAAATTGACTATGACTAAATCTTTCTACCTAGAAACATTAAATGTATAAAGATGATTAATTGTCATACCTGTTTTCATGTAAATGAAATATGACAATAGGATATCAAAACACTTTTCTTGTTGATTACCTTTGCGAGGACGATGAGTAATCAAAAGGGTTTATGAATCCATGTAATCTTTATTATGTATACAAGATAAAAGAATCCATGTGTGGATTAGATCATGCATCTAGGAGCAGAGATCTTAAGTTAATTATAAAATCATTAATTTGATTTTCATTAATAAGATTACTCCTAAGTACACTGAGAGCAAGTTGGAGCACTGTATTTATTTTCTTAAATCTCATATGTCATTAACATATTAGAAACAATATCCCATCTAAGCTAGACTTTAATCCTTAGCTTGGAATGAAGTTTCTCTTAAGGGATTTATAAAATAAGACATACAACCTTGTTATGTATATGTTTATTAGAATAAACATAAGCGGTTATTAAGTCTAAACACAATATGACACGTTATTGAGGGGAGCCTCAATGATCAATCTCACTTGATGAGATTGAACGCATGAATGGAAACCTTAAGTTCAACTAAAGGATTCATTATGCAAGTCGTATTATGCATTGGACTATATATATATCATTTGCATGAATGCAAGATGAGTTGATAACAACAAATATCTAAGTGAAAGTCATTAGATAATTGTTAAACGAACATTATAATGGACCTACAAAGGACCAAAGATATGTTCAAACGTTTACGGATATTTGAGGAACTCTGTTTTGTTTGCATACGCTGATGCTTATTTAACTGAGATGATACTCAACCCTAGTCGTGGTAGGATGTCATCATGAATGATGACATTGCTGACTAGATGTGCTCGACTGAGAGCATTAATGCGTTATACATTAAAAGAATAAGAATACTTTACAGTTTGAGAAACTATTCAGATGACTGTCTAAAGTAGGTGTTTTGCTAGCTTCAAACACCCTATGGAATGTATTGTTGCAATACTCGTCTTGTACTTGAATGCACACATACAAAGGACAATCATCATTCAAACCTTTCATGAGTTTTGAAACAAGTATTCTCAAAGTTTACTCAGATGACTACTTGTTGTCTTGTACAACATGATTAGATCATGGTGGGAACATCGGATTCCGACCTATGAGTAGTCTTATGCATATCTGTTTTTAGTATTTGGATAATGGAACTGTAAGCAGTCGTATTATATAATGAATTGATATACCTGGTATGATCATCTTCATTTATACTACTGTGTTCTATATTTGCATGTTTAATCCATGAATAATTTATTTATTCTAAAATTGTCCATTGCCAGTTGACGATACGGGAGTATCATAAAATTAAGGCAAATGTGAGCGTGTTGGTGATTATTTACCAAACTCGCATGTTGTTCATTGTGATGAACATTGGATTGACCCAACCTACGAGTATTCACTACATGGATCGTCGTCAATAGTGAATCTCGCAAGTGGTTATGTCTCTTATCCTTAGACTTGAGATGCAAGTAGGTCTTGCATGTGTGGAATTTCATTCCTTGATATGGTTAAACGCTGTCCTGAATAAGGTAGTTATAAAAACCATCTTCAGGTGTGATATGAAACACATGAATGACACGTGCAGTCAAAATAGGATTTGTTCCTCCACATGTTATGGAGTTAGATACTATTGGGCCCCTCGATGAATTGGACACATGTTTGTATGGCCGTACCCAAATGAGATTAAGATGAATCTTGATCCACTTGGTAATCTTGTTCAATATCTATATCGAGAAACATAATAGTTGAACAATTAGAATGACATTTGATCCATGTCTAATGTTCAACAAGGTATCTGCAACAAAAGGATGGATGACATATAAACCATTTAAATGAGACGTTTAAGAAACTACTCTCACATATTTCTAGGGGCATTGGCGTGTTGCTAGACGCTAACCTTTGCTTGTATAATTACTTGATTATTATGACGTCGCAAGTGGGAGCTGTTGGAGTATGCTCGTGTCATAATAAATAATTATATGGCTAGACATATGTGAGCCTATGGGGTCACACACTTATACACAGAGACACCATTTTATAGATTGTAATTATCGTATTTACAATATATAAACGGCTATGTAACTCAGGATCTATAACGGGCCATTAAATACTAAGTTAGACTTAGCGTTTTTGGATTGGACCAACAATGGGCAAGCCCATTGAAGGCCCACTATATGGCCAGCCTTATGGGGGGCTTGGAATGAAGATTAGATCTTTCATGGGTGCTAAGTGCAACATCTAATATTGATTGGTTAATCACCATTAAAACCAAATCAATTAGATTAAATGCATTACCACAATCAAGGAGAGAATCTCTCCCTCCCCCTTATACCATACGGCATACATCCCCCCTCCTTAGGGGTTCTTGATTTTTCTATCTCACTTTAACAATACATCTTGTATGTGTTGCTAGTTTAGAGTTACAACCAAAAAGACTAGCATCTATTGGTGATCGAGGAAGTGTAGTGTGGACTATCATAGAGGTGATCTACTTTGGTCATTTGGTTTCAAGGGTAGATTGGTGTGAAGAAGGTCTCCATTGAATTCTACCGATTACGCTACAAAGGTATAATCTTGTTTGTTTTACTTTGATTGATCATGTGACTCTATGGATCCGTTGATAGGTGATTTATCCGCTGCGTTTGTTTATTGATAATATGTTATTTATATTCATAATCACCTGTTACTCAACCTGTCTGACCTGCCAATGATACCAATTCTAGTTTTTACTCAGTTGCTATCTGCCCTCTGATATTTCTAGTGTGAATGTGACTCTCGGAGAGAAAGAAGATCGGATGATGATAACTGGACTGCATACTGTTGCTGACATATTCTGTGTTGGATGTGGGTCGATTGTGGGGTGGAAATATGTGAGATATTCTTTGCCTTTATACTTTTGTTTTAGTTTACAATTTTGTTTTAGTGGCTTTCAACAACAATAAAATATAGGCTCAGGCAACAAGTTCCAAACTAAAACGCTTATTAAACTTGTGTTAATTTCAGGAGTCTGCGCATGAAAAGGGACAAAAGTACAAGGAGGGAAAGTTTATTCTTGAGAGGTATGCAAGTTGGCATTATTATGCTATATTTGGCAATTTCGACCCATTTACTTATGAATTGGTTGATTTTAATCCGTTTTGTCTCAAACCAGTCGAATGGGTCTGATAATTTGTTTTGCTACGGAACCAGGTCAAACGGTTGAATGCGCCCAAATTTAAAGTCTTTTCCATAACATTGATTTATTTTAAAATCAGTTTTTCTTTCCTTGTAAAAAGAATCTAATATCGGAAAAAAAGTGTTTGTGGGTTACCCAAGTCCAACCTAGCCCATTTCGAACCGTACCAAAAAAATGTTTGTTTCAGCCTGAACTTATTTTGACCCGTTACCTAATCCACCCATCTTTGTCAGTTCTAAATTTCTTAATTCAACCATTTAGAATAAAAACTGAAGTGTTTTTTGCTTTTGAGCAGGTTTAAGGTTTTAGGTCCGGACGGGAGTGCATATGTGCAGCATGGGCAAGATGTTCAGATTGCTGGAAGTGATGCAGAAGACGAATGTTTGAGTCTGATCTGCTCCGCTAACTGTACAGTCCCTGATTGTTATAGCCGCTATTGAAATGCGGTCTTCCTTTATACCATACAATGAAAATCATACTAGGCATGGTTGAAACTAGCTATTTTCTTCCTATTTTTGAAGATTTTCATCAGGCAGGTCTCTGACCAACTGGTAGTACTGGCAATTGCTGATTGAAAAGTTGTGTTTCATATCAGATATATGTGTCCTATTTTGCGAAAATATAAAGGAAATGCAATGTACAGAATTTTAGTTTCTTTGATCTTAGTAAAAAGTAGACCTAGTTGCACTTTTGTTTGCTTGCTTTCTAAGGATCCATGAATATGTTCTTTTACCGTAGAGATTATAATTCTTCACCGATTTGCATGGTTTTCATAAAGCAGTATCGGACCATGTTTAAATGTGTGGAGCATGAATCATCTCTGAGACCTAACAATTGTTGACAAACAAGATTGCATAATAGGTTTCTGGAGTCTGATGGTCTTCCGTAGTCTTTCAATAGTTGATGGTTTTAGAAAAATCCGCAACTAAGTTATATCTGCGCAATTTACTTGATTCGGGAAGTTGTTCAAAGGACGGGCATGACCCTTTCACATGAATCGCCTAGACGGGGAACAAGATTCGACAAGGAGTTTTCTAGATGGAAGTGTTTTTTTGACCCTCTTCATAATATTCTTAATCCAATGTCTTTTTCTTGACATTTTTGCTCGAGTAATCTGTTTGTTCAAAGTCAACTTATTTGAACATAGGGCTGCTTATTAGATGTTTATATAGATTATTGAAGGTCGATAACGATTGATTCAATGCTCACAGCCATCAAAATGGATGAGGTGGGTCGAGTTCTAATAAAATGGACAAATAAAATGCTAGCAGGTAAACCGAACTCGACCCAACCCATCCATTGTACTACCTCTCCTTACAAATGTTTAGATCTTTGGATGACTTCATCTCTTTGCATGACATCTTATATAAAGAATTGTAAAAAGATACAACATTACTTTTTACAGTATATAGATGACATCGCAGTTTACAATAACAATGCGAACTTCTCTAAAGCACATCATTTTCTCGAGCAATAGTAACTTCAAACAGTGCTACGAATTTTATGCTTATAGATACAAAGATTGCAGCTTACCACCCGAAATATGAATTCATCCTCCTGGTCAAAACTTGAAGATACAACGAAGATCTTCTGGGCGTAAAACGCAGATATAACAAACACTTTGATCCCTTGACTCCACACTTCTAGCTCTGAGATGATCAAGGAAATTATATTATGTACATCACGTAAATGGTCAATTCTTGATGTTAATTCGATTTAAATTAGCATATGCATGTTTGACTTTTGTATATTATTAGGAAAATCTCTAATGTTAATGTAAATTCGATAACATACCATGTAATAGCTTAGCTTCCAGATGACTTATCCTGATCAAAGTCCATTAGGAAGTCGGTCAAGTTTTCAGAGTCGGCTATAGCTTCCTCCAAAGTCATTTTACCTTTACCCTTTGCAGGTTTGGGCTGCACATAAGAAGTGGAGTTATAGATTTTTTAGAGTAGTCTCAAAAACGAATCCAATAATACAGCAACTTTTTAGAATTTCATATTCGTTTCGCATATGCTTCTCATAAAACCTCTTTGGTGATCAACTTTTTACATTTTCACTTGCAGGTCGAAAATTCCTATCTACTTTGTGACAGTATTGATCATTCAATAGGTCGACTTAAGTTAGTTTTTATCCCTAAGGGTCAAATGGTAAAGATAAAATATCGAACTAAAGATGAAATGAGTCAAACGGGTCGAAAAGGCTAAATGGGTTAAGAGTCATCCGAAAGGTGCTTGAATCAATTATTAGCGGTCCACCTATACCAATACTTACCCAACCCGCCCGAGTCTGGACCCACCACCCATTTTGTGATCACTAACTATATTTGGCAAATATAAAGTGATTCACCGGCCATAACATAAACAACCTTAGAAAATATAAGATCAGAAATTACAAAAAGCACCTTTGTTTTGCGTAGCTCTGGGGTAGTTTTCAAGACACTCCAGTTCCGGCTTATATTTTCGTCGTCGTCAAATTTACCCTCATCGTCACTATCCTGATACAGGGAAATGCATGTAACCAGCATCAGTGATCTATTTCACTAGTTTCAAAAAGTGACCAAAAAAAAAAAAAGCAGAGATTTTTACCTCCTTTTCACCAATGTCAACAGCTTTAGCCATAGCGTCATCTTCAGAAAATGGTGTTTTTACCTATCGGGAACAAAAATGGTGATTTGTGGAAGCACTAATGCATGTAATGACATATAAGTGCATAAGCATAAAGTTTATTACCTTCACTTTTTCAACCTTCTCGCTGGCCAAAATTTTATCAATTTCTTCCTTTGACGTTATATTACCATTCTGGTCACAACGGGCACCAATAAACAACATAAGAGGATCAGTGTTTTAGTCATCAATGCATCAAACGAACAATTGAGCTCGTTAAACTACTAACCTGTTTCAAATAAGCTAAGACATCAGGTGTAGGCTCGTGAAAATCTGGACCCCTGAAATCAATCACTTGGTTTGGTTCCTGAATGTAGTTTATCGTTGGGTAAACCGGATCTCCACCCCATACTACAGTACAATAACGGTGGGTAAACTATTTGACTAAAACCGTTGGATAATTGAAAACTTTATGAGTTTAAGAACCTACTTTGTTTTATCTGCTCCTCTTTCATTCGCATAGCCAATGGATCTCTAGAAATACGATGATCAGTTCCCATCATTACACGATATTCCCGAGCAGTTTGACATGAAAACATTTCTATAAGTTGAGTGTTTTCATCTTCACCGGTCTCCTCATAATGTTTCTGGATAGCTTCACGTGATGTGTCTTTCTTCCACGCCTTGACCCATTCTGAATAGTATGCTATCGGACCGTCTCTTTCCAATCTTTCATGTTCCGCCTGCAGCCTATATAATACACCAACCGCTTTATTTATTTACATTTGAAACTTTTTTACATTATAATTTATAATAGTTTTGTGCGACTAATTACGGATGATACAATAAGGCCAGCATAATGTGGTTATACCTTTCTTCTTTATATAAATGCTTCCTAGCTCTGTAAAGAGCGGTTTCGGTCAAAGTTGGTTGTTCACCAAAAAGCTTAATTTGACCGGTTTCAGCCATGGCCTTGAGAAACACCTGTTTCATAAAATTCAAACCATCACTTAATATATAACAGGTCAAAACAGGTCGGGTCGAGTTGCCAACACGTTTTTGCCAACTTATGTAAACTTTATAAAATAACTTTTACTATTTAAGTTATAGGCGAATTTCAAACCGTTTGACCCGTTAGGATATGTATCAGCATCTAATTTTTACTAACCGTTTCAGCATCAGGACGCTTCTTCTGCCACCTAGACCATTGCTCCTTCTCCGGTTTCCTCCAATTCCACCATAATTCTTCGCTAGTAAGAGGCTCCTTTATCGGCTTCCTCACTTTAGGATCAATAAACGGATGAGGCCGTCCAAGTTTTTTATCAAGATCATACCCAGTTAACTCCTCGGCCTCAGTATCTTTCTCATATACCACAAAATCAGAAAACTCATCAGTTGATTCTTCAGATCTGTCATCCAAATCTTCATCCTCCGCTACTTGATCGGCGACTGCAGTAACTTCAGTATTGACTTCAGTTGACTCAGCAGCAGCACTCGTGGCCTTGTACGTTTTCCTTCTGCTTCCCGGGTTTTTTCCGTAAGATGAGGCCCCATCTGACGTATCTGTTGGGACAGGAGCACCAGCTGCCCGGGCCTGACCGACTGTGCCCTCAGGTAAATAATCCTGCCCGAGAATACTTGCACGAGCACCAGAGGCGGGTTCAACCTGCCCTGATATCGAGTCCCTGTAACTATGATATGGGGCCCGCTCAACAGACATTTTCTCAAAAGGGCGTTCGGGTGGTGTATCGGAAGAATCGTCATTGTTATCGTTCTTTTCACACTTTACACAAGGAAATAAAGGTGTCCTTTTGGTGATATTTAATTTGATTTTCGGCTGCCATACGGATGATGGAAATGAACCTGTAATAGATGTCTGTAGAATTCACAGAAAACATGTTTCAGATGAATGAAAGATCGTAAAAACAACAAAATGAGATTAAGAGAGTCTTTGGGAATTGCGATAGCATATTTTAAGGGCTTATTGTCTCTAAAGCGAGTCTCGTTTTTATCTATTATTTCTTAGAGTCTATCTAGGATGCTTCCATTTTCGACACATGTGCACTTCATCAAACGTAAAAGAGATGAAATTTTGAAACAACGGTGTTATTTACTTATTTAATTAGATTTGGGAGAAAAACTTAAACTTTTATGTATCAAACTCGTGCTGGTCAGAATGTATATTTCGTAAGTTCACACATAAAAGTATTAGTTCTTCTCCCAAATCTAATTAAATAAGTTAAATAACACCGTTGTTTCAAAATTTCATCTCTTTTACATAAGACATAGGGTGCAATCTACATTGATAGGTATAGTGTTATCAGTGACGGAACTAGGGGGTCCCGTGGTGTCACGGGACCCCGATAGGATTTTGATTCGTAGTGCTACTTTTCAGAAAAATACCAAATTTTCGTAAATGCACCCGGTCCAAAGAAATTGTGTTTCTAGTTTCATTAACTTTTAAATTCTTAGTTAATGGTTCATTTTGGTAATTCTACTCGATGATATGTCCTAACGTAGTAACTGAGGGTTTCTAGCATTTTACTAAACTAGCAAACTAGACTGTATCACATAAACTCAAACTCTAAATAAATAAGGGGGTGTTTGTTTAAGGTTATACATGGGCTTAAGCTTATTAAAATTGGGGCTTATGAAATATAAGCCGAAACCAAATAAGCTTAAGCCCATGTATAAGCTTAAACAAACACCCCATAAGTAGTAATTTAACCTGAAATAAGAGAGGTGATTTGTTAGTAAAGCATCCACATCCACTAATCATCTTCCTCAATTCTTTAATCTGCAATAATATCAATAAAGACATTAATTAACTGATATAAATTAAACATGAAAATAGAGATAATAATATGTTAAGTTATTACAACTAACCACTTAATTATTCTTCAGATTATAGTGTGAATTTCATAACAACAGGGTTTAAGGGAGGGACAGACAAAGATATGAAATGAGCAATATTTTAGGATAATGTTTTACCAACATGTTTTTACTCTCACTTACATATTTGGTCCCTGATAGATTATATGTGCCTTTTTTGGTCCATTGATGTTCATGTTTTTTAGAGTAAACGAGTTGGGTGCCCGCGCGCGTTGCGGCGGGATTTTTTTTATTCAAGTTTCTATAAAAAATAAATAAATAAATAAATAAATAAACTTTTCTACCACCAACAGTTGTTCAGTATGTGTTGTATGTTAACACATGGTTTGTAAGGTAGGAAACACCGTCTTACAGTGGAAAATAGGTAGTACTACGGTATGAAACAGTGTGTTACAGTGCAAAACAGTGCACAATACGTATAAGTTGGTATGGAACTATTCATGGGAACTGTGTGGATTCTGGGCAATTATGCTGTTAACACAAAAATGGACCAATAGTATGTTGTCTCGTAGCCCATAACAACTTAATTGCACATCACCAACCAATGAGAAAACCATCTACGCTACTAATTAACCATTAATTCAAATACTTTGGGCCCCATCTCCCAATGGGTTTTAGTATATAGTATAAATAGTTGTAATGAATTTTTTTTTTTTTTTTTTTTTTTTTTTGAAAATATTTTTTCAATTTTTTTTTTTTCGAAATTATTAAAAAAATTACTGTAGCATGAACAGTGCATTTTTTTTTTTCCGAAATTATTAAAAAAAAAAAAAAAAAAAAAAAAGTTACTTTAGCATGAACAGTGCAAAACAGTTTTTTGCACTATTCATCCTAATGGTTTTTAGTATATATAATAATTGCAAAAAACGCTCTTTGTAGTAGGGCTGAGCATCGGTCCCGGACCAGACCAGACTGACTAAGACCGAGACCGAATTAACTCAAAAGCCGAGACATAGGAACGGACCGAATGTGGTCGGTCCGGTCCAACAAGGCAAAATAGTCGGTTTGTGATCCGGACCGGACCGGATCAGACCGGACCGACCAAGACCGAGACCGAATTAGCCCAAAATCCGAGTCCGAGGACCGGACCGAATGTGTTCGGTCCAGTCCGGTCTCGGTCGGCCGGTCCGTTCGGGTTGTTTGCTCAGCCCTACTTTGTAGTATGTTCAAATTGCAACAGTCCCTACCTTTCTGAAAATGCAATTGTCGTTCCTGTGAGAAACCTTTGGTGCGAAAATTATCCATGCCTTAAAGTGAAATGACTAAAATGCCATTGCCTTCAGTGAGACTTAGTCATTTCACTTTGAGGCATTTTCGTCATTCCACTTTAGAGCATGGACGATATCCGTACCAATAGTTCTCACAGGGACGACACCTGCATTTTTGAAAGGTAAGGACTAAGGAATGCGTATGCAATCTGGACATACCATAAGGATGATTTTTGCAATCTACTATATTTTTTTTAACTTTCATTGTTTTCTCGAGTACTAAAAATACGACATATCTCTACTACATATAAAAAGAAAATGTTTTTACTTAAAAACTATCAAAATGAAAAATATTGAATTACTATTATGCCCTTATGTGTTTTTTTTTATCTTGATATTGTTTCTAAAATTGAAATTGAAAATAAAAAAAAAAAAAAAAAAAAAAAAAAAAAAAAAAAAAAAAGAAAAAAAAAAGATACTTTTCTTTTTTTAATTATTCAATCTTTACTATCATAATTAAATTTTGATTATTTTACGTTGTACGCGTAAAGGTTACACGAAATACTTAACCACAATATCGCAAAGTATAACTATTTTTTGCTATACAATCACGTCACTATACACAGGTACTCGCTTATCATTGTTAGAGCATTTGCTACGGCTAAGCAAACGGCAATGGTATTCATCTACATCGGATGTGATGGGCTGATAGGAGTGATAGTTGTCTCAAACCATAACATATGCTCGTGCCCGGAGCCATTACTAAAAGAATGATAAGTGTTTATAATTGTCCGTGGGGGTGTTCATTTAAGCTTATTTTTTACTTACGATCTTGTTTATGCTTGTATTTATAAGCTTAAATTTCTTACTTATTTTGAAACTTATGAGTTTATTAAGCTTATTATAATATAAAAAGGTTATATAAGTAGATGACTTTTAAACAAATTCAAAAAAAAGTTTAAAAAACATAAGCCGAAATGAAATAAGCTATAAGGCCTAAAAATAAGCTCAAACAAATACCCGTGTGTGAATGAAATAAGTATGGATATATGTAATGAATTATACTTGTGGTCTTAGTCAAAGTTAAGTCTTGATCAAGTTCAAGGGGGTCAAAGAAACATAAGTTTGAGCACCTCGTTCTTTGATAACATGTGTATCATTTTAGGTTAGGTTATATTAGGTTATAGGTCTCAATACCGTCTTCCACGGTGTATGGGAGAGGTTGAAACGTAGACAGCGTTACCCTTACCTAAGGTAGAGAGGCTGCTTCCGATTCTACCAAAGGTAGAAAAGGACATCCGGCCTTGTAAGGGGTGAGGATCGAACCCTTGACCCCTTGTCTCCAGAGGCAAGAGTGTTAACCACTTGATCCACGGGTTATGGGTCCTAATACCGTCTTCCACGGTGTATGAGGGAGGTTGAGACGTAGACAGCCTTACCCCTACCTAAGGTAGAGAGGCTGCTTCCAGTTCTACCAAAGGTAGAAAAGGACCTCCGGCCTTGCAAGGGGTGAGGATCGAACCCTTGACCTCTGTATCATTGTATGCATTATATGACATGGACCCTTGTTATGAAAATACAAGACCCGCCTTTTATGGTAGTCGATTCCCCAACTCGAGTTTTGGCTTGATATGGGAGCCGAGGAAATCGAGCTGGTCCGATGACTTTGAAATAATATTTTGGGATGGGCAACAAACATACGTCTAGCATACTTGTTACAATGTACATAAATACATAACATGACTCGTTGTATGCTGGTCATATCATAACCAAATATACAATCTCGAACACCTTTGTCTTCTTATCAAACTCGGCTTGAGCTTTCCACTTCATATCAAACTCGGCTTTGTGTTCATCAGCTTCAGTAATTTCCATCATAGATTCCTTCTTGTTGCTTTCCTTCTCCCAAAGCCTCGTTGCATTTCCTCAACACGTCAACGATATTCAAACTTTAACTATTATGTAGCTAAAAAATGATGAATGTTGTTAGCTCCATAGGTATAACTTTAATATTAATGAATATTTGTCGATAACATATTTACATGTCCATAACCTTAACCTTAATGGATCTAAACTTACAGATTGGCTTAAGCCTTATATATTGCCTAATAAAAAATACATGTTTTAAACACGTTTGTGGCATACCACTCAAGCTTTGTTCGGTTGCTCGGGATGAGCATCGATAGCCATATAGGGAAGGTAGATCCGCGGGTACCCAACAATAGGACTACGTTAAGCGTACCAGCCAAAAGCTTATTCCAAAGGCACCATTTACATTCAGGATTCCAAAAATCTTGTTATGCATATATTCTCAAAGTCACAATATTATGACCTTTTTGGTTGTTAAGACTTTATGGCAATTTATAGCTTAGAGTTAACTACATTTTTGGTCCTCGTGGTTTACCGGGTATAACGATTTTGGTCCAATAGTTTCAAACGTAACGGATCTTGTCCTATTTTCGCTGACCCGTAACGGGTTTGGTCCAATTTTCGTTGACTGTTAGTTTGACTAGTTAAAAAAGTATAAAATGACTAAAATACCCTCGGATAATAATGTACAATGACTAAGATGCCTTTTTCTTTATTATTATTATAAAACATTAACAAACATCACTTTATTGGGCATACCCAGAATCATCAAAAAATTATAAGTTCTTACAAAGATTCAGACTATAAAATCAATGGGCATACCCATGATTCAAACCAAAGAATACATGAGTACAAATCAATACAAACATATTAAATTCTTTACATTAATTAACACTCGCAGATACTACATTTCCTTTAACAATGTCAAGATCTTGAAGCTACATCCAAAGTAGACCCACTCAAAACTTAGCATTAATAAATAGTCTTATTTCTCAAACAGTCTCTTATTTCTTAAACAAATTCCATAAACAAATTTCTGTTGTGTCTCTTATTTCTCTCATTCCATATGTAGTAAACAGTTGCAGCCACAAGAATCCCCATTATCAACACCCAAATGAAAATAACCCTTAAATTACAACACCCAGCCTCCCCTTGTCCTGCTTCACCAGCCGCGCGTGTAAATCACGCGCCAACACAACACCATTACCTCTCAACACGGTCTGAATCACCGTCATTTTATGAGGCTTCTGTTCAAACACCGGTAACACGCCGTTACATAGCTTCAAATCAAATGGTGTTTGGTGGGTTTCGATTCTTGGTTCACACGCCCATTTTGGTGTTTGGTGGGCTTCTGTTCATCAAAAAGATTCACACGCCCATTTTTGGTGTTTGTGGTTCCGATGGTGGTTCCGATGGCGAGAGTGATGGTTTTTCCGGCTATGTATGTCGGTTTTTTTAGTGAGAGTGATGATTTGTTTTTGTGGTTCTCGATCTGGGTTTCATGTTTGTGTAGATCGGAGTGAATTTATTTGGTGTTTGTGATGTGTGTTGGATTTTGGGTTATGGTGATTCTATGATGATGATGAATCGATTATATATATATATATATATAATATATATATATATATATATATATATATATATATATATATATATATATATATATATATATATATATATATATATATATATATTATGATGTGTTAGATCTGGTTATCTGAGAATGTGTGAAGAAGATACATATATATGTGTACTCTTTTTTTTAATAACGTAGATGAGAAGACAAACAAGCCCTCACATTTAACGGTCAATATAAGTCAACTTAACGGTGTTAGTAAATTTGGACCAAACCCGTTACGGGTCAGCGAAAATAGGACAAGATCCGTTACGTTTGAAACTATTTGACCAAAATCGTTATACCCGGTAAATCACGAGGACAAAAAGTGTAGTTAACTCTATAGCTTATATTGTACCATTACTCATAACTTTACACTTGAGAGCATTCAGGAATCAAGAGTGTTGGTGGTTACCGGTTAGCGTTTTAAATTATTAGCTCGTTTGATTTTTAACACCTGAAAAAGCATTTAGCATTAACGTTTACATTTTTCGTCATTTTACACTTTATAATTATATATACAACTATGTTAACTGCTCATTACCACTGCTAATAGTTACTAGTTATTGTTAGTTTTGTCAAATATACCCACAATATACATGTGAGAATTGAGATGTTGTCATGAGCTATAGCTAGTTAAGATAAATCAAATGAGGGTGGTTTAAACATTTTCATATGCCAATTCACACATTTGCTATAAATAGTATTTCTTAAACTTACGAATATATTCAAAATGCATGTCATGTGACATGTGAGGGTACCCTTACCTAATGGTGATTTAATGAATTGTTGAAATGATCAAAGAAAAGTACTTGTTTGTAAAAATATGGAACACTGTTAAAAGATTTCATTTCCATACGCAATTACTCATACTACTATTCTTTTCACAAAATAGCAACGAATTTTTTCAAAGTTTCATCTTAATACGTGAACTATAAAAAATATCATTAAATGCAACGGACTTTCATAAGGTGTTGCAATATACACATTTTGATGTGTTGTCAATTTAAAAATAGTGACACGTGTCACTTTTTCTGGTATGACAACACATCAAAATATGCATATTGGAACATTTTATGAAAGTTCGTTACATTTACTGATATTTTTATAGTTCACTTACCAAAATGAGACTTTGTAGAAAATACGTTATGTATTTTATGACTTAAACCTTTTCTTTTTAGACTATGTTAGGAATATGAATATTCTGTTGAAGACTCGGTCACCCCGAGTACTTAGTAGCACATCATAGCTCGTAGGATAATTAGTAATATTATTAGTAGTTTAGTTATTATTAATATTGTGGAATGGGTCGGGTCTTTACCCAATGTCAGCTCACTCCACAGTCCACTAGGGACATATTATGTAGTACTATAAATACACCCTTCCCACCCATGGGAAGGGTTGGACCTTTCAAGCTAATCTAATCTCATCTTATTTCTCTCTCTACAAAGGCTCCCAAACTCTCCTACCTCTCTCTAGAATCTTATTCATTCGATCCATATTAAGGCCTCAAACAAGTGTTTCTTGCATTGTGAATACCCTACAATTGGTATCAGAGCCAGGTTAGGTCCATGAGAGTTGGTATTCACGGATTTGTGTAGTTTTTGAGGTTTTTTGGTTCGATTTGTTAAGTTACATTCATTTCATTTTGTGCTTTGTTTAGTGATTAAAAGTTGTTATACCTTGTACTTTCTAGCTTAGGAACAGTATAAGAGTAGTATTTGGTGCTTGGATTCACAGATTTAAGGTTTGTGTGGCATTTTTGGGTGATTCGAGTGGTTTTTATCCAAGTGTTCTTGGATGCGGTTTGTGTATTTTGGACGTTCTTGAACGCGGTTTGTGTCACATCGGGTACGCGGTTTGTCCTATTACTAGTTTAGGCAAAAGGACAAACAGCATTGAAAGTGACGTGTTTGGAAGTTTGTGCCAACGCGGTTTGTCTCTAAGGTGCGTACGCGGTTTGTGTCAACGCGGTTTGTCTCTGCAGCGTGAACTCGGTTTGTGTCAACGCGGTTTGTATCTCCAGCGTGAACTCGGTTTGTGTCTACGCGGTTTGTCTATAAGGCGCGTACGCGGTTTGTGTCAACTCGGTTTGTCTCTGCAGTGTGAACTCGGTTTGTATCAACGCGGTTTGTCTCTCCAGCGTGAACTCGGTTTGTGTCTACGCGGTTTGTCTCTGCAGCGTGAACTCGGTTTGTGTCTACGCGGTTTGTATCCACAGAGGTGCTATTTTTACGTCAAAACTTCAAACGGCCATAACTTTTGAACCGTAACTCCGTTTTCAGCGAAACACCTGTCAAAACGACCGTGAGACCGAGGAGAAGGACACGTTGAATCAATTTATTCATTCAACCCAACTTTCGAGGCCTGAAAACGCTCCAAAATGAAGTTATTGAGGTTTTAAGTTTCCAGACCAAAATTTCCCTGTAACAACTTGCATCAACCAAATCAAATCACAACTTAACAATAGTGCAACAATCCAACAGTCATCATAACACATATCAAGCATCATTCCACGGTTTATTCTTGATTTTGTAAAACCCCGCGAAAGAATCTATTTCTCGGTTTAAATCATAGAATTGTAAAATCCCGTGCACGTTAATATCATGTCAAATACTTCAGATTCTGCTATATCAGAGATTCTCAGATTGTACAACATGATTGACAAACAAAAGATTCCCAAAGATGTTCGACAGATAAACGTGTTTGACTATGTTGGTGCCAATAGAGACTTTGTGTGCCCGAATTCTCAAGAGAAAGAGCTTCATCAGCCACAGACAAACGTTGTTGAGTCAGATACTGTTAGGAACAACGTGCAACATGAGAAACACAACGAAGCGTCGGCTGAACCTAATGGGGTATCTTCTGTCATTAATAATGATAATGTGTTGCATGAACAAAAGATTCCCGACAAAGTACAACAGACAAACGTTGTTAAGTCAGATATTGCTAATATGGGAAATAGCAATGTTTTCCCATATGAACAATATGTGAATCACAACGAAGCGTCTGTTGTACCTAGTTGTGCATCTTCTGTTCTAAATGATGATTATGTGCCGCATGAGAACACTGTATTTGTCCCTGATGATAACTTGATCACTAGACTAAACATTTATAAAGAACAAGTGGCTATGTATGAACAGCGTGCTAAGTTTGAGCTTAATGAACGTGAGCAGAAATTAGAAGGTCAAATGAGTACACTTATTAAAGAGTCGAGAGTAAGAGAAGAAACATTAAAATTAGAGTTGAGTTCTTTGAAAAGTCAGCTAGAACAGTCTGTCAAACAGAAACAGGAAGCACAAAAGTGTGTAACTACACTTAAGCTAGAATTCAAACAAAAAGAATCAACACTATTGAATGATTTCTCTAGACTCAAGACGTTAAAAAATAAGCTTGAAGATAAGTTGTACTCACAAGACCAAACCAGACAAACTGCCCAAATGATGTACAAGCACAGAAAGTTTAGTGACAAGCATAGTGAAAGTAATGTAGGTAAATCTAAATTAGCTATTCATGAAATTGCTAAGATAGCCCAACCTGCATTATATGATTCTAATGTGATGTTTATGCCTAATCATGACCCGCTTGAGCATATCTACACAGATGAAGAGGATGAGTTAAGTGAGAGAACAAAGGTTAGAATGAATGAGAAAATGAGGGATCCCAAGTGCATAGTCAGACGAATAATAATCAAACCCCATGACTATAGTGAGGAAAATCGTTTGACTGTGTTTGCTCCTCAAAAGAAGTTAACACCTGAACAGATATTCTGGAAACAAGATAATGAAAAACTTAAGGTAGAAAAACTTAAGGCCAACACCCCCCTCATTAGAAAAGTTGCGTCAATAACGGTGTATCCTCCCAATACACCTAGGAATTTGGTGCCTTTATCTCTTCCCACTGAATGTAAAACCTTTATTAGCTTATATGTGCTTTGGCAACTGTTTGCTGATTTCGATAAAACATGCAAGAAGAGAATCACACCCTCCGGTATTACTGAGGGGGAAAGGTGTTTTGAACATGCAAAAAGGTGTTACTTAACTGAGGTCATGCCATTCTTTAAACTACTTAAAGAACACTTTGAAGGGTTGCAAACTGCCCTTAAAGCCGAAATAAAAGAAATGGAAGTAGTGTTTAAAGACATGGAAAATGAGGTGAATGAATATGCAATAGAACTTAAGAGTCGAGAGATTGAAAGAAAAAACATACTCATTACTAACGACAACTTGATTGCTAAATGTATTGCACAAGATGTATTTTACACTGTCACTGATTCTGCATTGTCTGCTTGTCAATTTAATGAGTATGCTATTGCGTTAAATGTCACCCAGAATCGTGTTGTTGAGCTTGAGGGGGAGAATTTAAAATTGCTTGAAAAAATTCAAAATGATGACCATGATAATATGGTTAAACGTTTTTCAAAATTAGAAGTTGATTATCTTAATTTGCAATTGAAACATCAACATTTAAATGAAAAACATAAAATATCAAATGACAAGACATCCTTGGATGCTCCTGAATTTGATACTTATTTTGAATTAAGCAAACGAGATGAGACAATTCAAGCTCACACGAACACGATTCGACTGCTGAGGGCCCAAATTGCCCAATTGAAATCCAACAAGTGTGAAGTGTATGGCACCAATAAACCTTCGTCTTCAGATTCTCAGAATTTTCAATATCAAAACACCATAAATAAGTTACATTATGAAAATGAGTGTTATCGAGAAGAAAATTCAAAGGTCAAACAACATTTCAAAGAGTTATATGATTCTATTAAAGTTACAAGAAGCAATCACAATGATCAAATAACCTCTTTGACAAATGAAATTGAGAATCTTAAGGCTCGGGTGAAAGGTAAAATGCCATGCACCACTTGTAATTGTGTTGCATCAAAGGTCTCCGCTTGTAAAATGTATGATGTTGATGTGGGGTCTATTCCATTTCCCATGAGAAACAACAGACCTGTCCATCAAATGTATCTCTGTCACCTTAGGGATGGACTTGACACTCTTCGTGAGGTTGTGGAAGAGGACAGAATAGGAAAACCACTCGATAAGGCAGTTGGTTATGCCTGCGTCCTCACAAAAAGGATCTAGGAACAGTTAGAATATGCCATTGGCACGGGCCCTAAGTCTCACAACCAAAGAGATAGAATAGTTGCATCATCATCCACTATTAAGAACAAGCATGTAACCGTTGAGGTATCCTTGGAAACTTCAGATCCCAACACATCAAAACATGTTCAGCAACTAGAAGTGAAAAAGACTAAGATTCCCATCAGTCATTCTACAGGAGTTAATAGTGACACTAAAGCTAGCGAGTCAAAACCTAGGAGAAACATAAAGAATTCTAGGATTTCACCAGCTAAAAGTGTTCCTAAAAGGAAAGTAGAAGACCACATGAGAAACAACAAGTTAGATTTGAACAAAAGGAATCATAATTCGAATCCAAATTCACTTTGCAAAACATGTAATGAATGCATAATTTCGTGTAATCATGATAAATGTGTTAAGAAATTTCTGAAGTTGTCCAACAAACCCCCAGTTAGGAAAGTTTGGAGAGCTAGACAAATTAAGCAATCTTGGAAACCCACAGGGAAAATGTTTACCAATGTGGGCTTTCAGTGGAAGCCCACGGGCCGAACATTCACACTAGGGGAACATTGCCCTTTAACAAGGATTACAATTCCTAGAGTAGTGCCTGTTAAGGAATGGAAGCCTACTGGTAGAGTTATCCCTTTAGATACACAATGTCCCTTAACCAGGTCCATTGCATCTACTAGTGTTGCCCCTATTGTTAAAACCAAGGCACCTATGGTTTCAGCAGCCCCAAAGATTGTTTGCACTAACCAACTGGAACCCAACCTAAATTGGGGATCCGGCTCTCCAAATTCTCTTCTTTCGTCTGTTTTCAAATGCAGGTCGTACGGATCGTCCTTTGACATTTGGACACAGGCTGCTCACAACATATGAGGGGAATCGTAATGACGTCTGTACACTTCAGTGCAGGCCTCGTTCTTCATCAGATGACGTCTGTACAAGTCAGTGCAGGCCTCGCTCTTCAACATAATGACGTCTGAATACATCAGTTCAGGCCCCGTTCATCAAAGAAAAGAAAAGTGTACGCTTGAGTGCACTTTATCTTCAAAAGAAGAGGAGTCTTCTTATTCATGGCCATTCTCATCATCAAGCTTCATGTTCTTCTCATGCTCATTCAGTCATCAAGTGAATCTACTTACCGCCGATGGTATTCTTATTCACCCGGTCTATCAAAAATGGCAGTTGACCGTCATATGCAATTTTTGAGGGGGAGAAAGGTGAATAATCTACATGGTGATTGAGAGTTGAGAAATGGTCATACGACCCTCCTTGTTTATGACCATTCTCATCAAGCTTCATGGTTTTCTCATACTCATTCAGTCATCAAGGGGATAAAAGTACATTGGAGTTTATTCTTATTCACCTGCTCTATCAAAAATGGCAGTTAGTCGTCATGTGCAATTTTTGAGGGGGAGAAAGGTGAATAAACTACATGGTGATTGAGATTTGAGAAGTGGTCATACGACTCTCCATGTTTCTGACTTTTCTCATACAAAGGCTTCATACTTGCTCCATGCTCATTCAGATATCAAGTGGATCTACTTCCATCCGATTGGACGTTTATTCACTCAATCAAAAATAGCATCCTCGTATGCAATCTTTGAGGGGGAGAAGTGTGAATAGTGGACCAACCTCATATGCACTTGTTCAATCAAAGATGGCATCCTCGTATGCAATCTTTGAGGGGGAGATGTGTGAACAAGTGATTCGATGTACATTTGGTTGTTGGTTCACTCACTTGAGCTGGGCATCTAATTGTGACCATGGAGTTGATTAGGTATCACTTATTCGAGATTGAAGTTGACTTCCTCAAAGGTGTGATCTTATCCTATCTTGAAGTCGGGGTTGGTTGGATGCATGACTTTCTATGATAACTTGCTCGTGCTTAAGATTTAAGTTGAAGACTTAGGTTATCTAGTTACCAGCAGTCGGGGTAACTATCACTTAAAGGAGTTACGATGTAGTGCTCAGTGTTACACGCCGTTGACGTTGTGGATAATCATAAGAGGTGTTAATGTCTCATACCATGGTTAGGTTTTGAGTACTTAGAGATTTGCTTGGAGCACTAATTCTCTACACCGTTCTTCCAACATTAGTGCAAGCGTAAGTCACAAGAATGGGGAATTCTATCTTCAGGCTCAAGTTTGGTATATCGGGTTTGCTCCATCAGTTATCTCATCATAAGGCCTACTTGAGGGTTGATAAAGATAGTCAGAGACGGTTTCGGCAGCGGTTAATTCTCACTTGATCTACTTGAGCCTAAGTTGTTCTTCTCACAAGATTTCAAGAATATGTTCGTAAAATGTGTTGCTGATTCTGAGGTATCAAAACCAGCAAGGGGGAAGGAGACATACATCTGAATGCACAATGAGTACACATGATGGGCTTTATACTTCTTCTCAATTGAAGATTAACTCGTTCTTTCTGGTGTGTCATTCCAACTAAGTGTGGGAAGAGAATGTCAGTTTCTGATGATAAAAGAGGTACACAATTGTATGATGGTTCCTATGGTTAGTCGGTATCCTACTGAAGGAAATGTGTACATCCGGTACTCAGTAGCTATTATGGTACTGTCTTGGTGTTATCATGTCGACTACATACGGGATAAATTGCTTACACTCGGGACTTAGCTGAATTTGGTGTAACAATTCTCATCTGCAATGTCCTGAAAGGAGATAAGGGGATTTTCGGGTCTTAATTGATCTTGATGATGCTTTGTCGACTTCATTAATGGGATTGAGTGTGTACTTTGGGTTTTTGGGCTTCATATATCGAGACTGTCTGCATCTATTCAATCACTTGGGGGAAGTGGTCTCTGGATACTGTTGGTATGCGTTGCTTCAGACTTCAGCGGGAAGAAATGTGAGAAGAATTATTCAAATGTGAGATGATTCGTTGCTGATCTATTTGAGGATCCCCGAACGGAGAATCACGATGATTATTCTTAAAAAGGAGCAACAATACTTGATGTGGTTTGCTACGGTTTCCGCTGTACACTTACCTTATGTAAGCTTGAAAGAGAGCTTAGAATCTGCTCAGTAAGAAGATTGTCGGTTTGGGGGGAAGCTATCAAAGCTGTACATTGGGAAGGCTCAAGTTTCGTCGATTGTTCAGGAGCCTCGAAAGCTTTGGTGGTGAAAGTTTAAGAGATGATTGACCACAGATTTCTACAACATACTGAACGTATCCTCATTTCGGTATTCATTTCATCATCGTCTTAAACTGAATAATATAGTTTGTACATATCTTAAAACATACTGTAAATAGAAAATTATAGAAAACTTGCAAATTGTAAATAGAGATGCGTAAATCCAGAAAAACCATAAAAATTAAAAATTAGAAAATACCAAAAATAGTTTCACCTAGGCATGTCTTCTGTTTATCGATAACATTTACGGTCTTAGAAATGTCATTCAATAATGACACGGGACTTTAAATGAAGCTCGAGCAGAAGTTAAAATGGATTGTTAAAACATGTCTAAATGGCTTGCTATTACTTTAGATAGCAACCCGCGCTTCATATTGGGGAAAGCACGTCGCCAAAAAGACGGCTGTTCCTCCAACTAGGTGATGTTCACCTGGGCATGGATTACTTCATATCCATGTTTCCTGATTTGATGTACGTTTCAGTGCATCATTTCTTGTAAAAGAAGAGAAATCTTCTTAGTATAACAAATAGTTTTCATTCTATGATTCTTCTGAAAATTATTTGTGAGACACTTGGTGAATATGTGTTGTATGAAATTTGTTTATACTTGGATTATGCATAAAATTTGTCACTCAATCAACGATTACAAAACCTCATGACAGTTCTTGTTTGATGAGTTGTGGGGTTAAGCTTGATTTTAGTTGAGGCTCAACTAGAATACTGGTCATTGATTGAGGGGGAGAGTGAATTCAAATTTTATATCATCAAACGGGTTTCTTGACTAATTCATGACTCTTAGAAAAGGTTTTGCAGTTAATGGGGTATTAGTTGAAGAGGATATTGCTTAAATATATCAAATGACCAAGTGTGTTAGTTGCTAGAAAGTTTAGGACATTATGTGCAATTTGCTTATAGTTTCCTAGCTTTATGTATCTAGAAGGTTCATTTGTGTTACTTTGGTATCCTCGTGTAATCCCCTAAACACCTTAAGACTCAAAACCTAAAAGAAGTAAGAAAACCAGTTGTGTTTGATGTTCTTGAATACTCCTATGACATTTGTATGATCTGAATGAATGAGTTTCAAATGTTGTTCGACTCTTGTTAGTCGATTGCTGCTTAATTGTTGTTGATATTGTGCATATGTTTTCAGGATTCGCTTAGGTATATAGCTATCATGTTAGAATCATGTTCCTAAGATCCTGAATTGAATATTGAAATATGTGTGAATTGCCATGTTCATGATTGCTAATTGCTCTTCATGCTAGATAGTGGTTAGACGTATTTCCTGACTGTGGTTTGATTAAATGAATTTGGTATTATAATGTGGCAAGCTGCTGAAGGGTAGCTATTAAGGAATAGTGTATCTGTATGTATGTATATCTGTGTTGATATTCTTATGCAGATTCCATAGCCAAAATGAATGTGCCAGTTCCCATTCTAACCATTTGATCAGACGTTCAAACTCTATTGATTGGCTCAGAATTCACCACGACAACAACATCGGCAGCAACAACAACAACAACACCGTCATCACATCCACCACCATTCATCTATTTTGGTCTCGCCAAGTGGGGATCAACGACATTTGCGAAAGATTTGTTGGTGGATGGATAGTTGATGTTGACTACTAACTCAGAAAAGCGGGTGATTACATCATCTGCGCAAAAAGGTCAATATCATTTGTGTCATAATTGTCGAATTTGTGCAAAATAAGCAGTGAATCTCCCTCCTAGATTAAGGGGGAGCGTAGTATGTTCTCATCATCAGAATATATTAAATCGGACACATTTTCTCCCACATTTTCTAACTTATTTAAATCAATTGGGATCACAAATCTCAAAAGGTTTGAAATTTTTGATCGGGGGAGAGAATGTGATTTAAATATGAAACCTGATGAAAATGTGATGTTTTGGACTTAAACGTTAGGCTCTCCCATATGTGCTAAACTCTTTCGTATATCGATGCACATATTGAGGGGGAGCGAATGGACAAAAAGGATTTGGCATAGCATGAGATCGTGACTCAGACTTAACCAATGAATTGACGAAACCTATACTGTCATTGATCGAAAGGACATATCCTGGCCGGGTAATAATTTCAAGCTGGTCTAACCAGTGATGTAAGCGTGTCTCGAAAAGGATGTGTCTGAGTAGAGTGTACCGTTTCGAGAAACTTTCTGTGGACTTGACCAGGCCGGGTAATAATTTCAAGCTAGTCTAACTAGTGATGTAAGCGTGTCTCGAATCGGTCATGTTCACTGAAAGTTGATCAATTCAAAAAGTGCGAGCTCTACCTAACATGTGCAAATTTATAAAACAATCAACCGAGCACATGTTGAGGGGGAGCATTTGAAAAATATAAAACTCTCAAGTGTTTGCAAAAATGTGTTTCAGAATCATGAACACTTTGAGAGATTTTTCAAAGATTTGGTTTGGCAATCGTGGATGAATACCAAAGACTGACCATTTTAATTAATGCATGGAGTTATAAGGATGGTTAGGTTAGGCTCAAGTTCCCACGATCCCGCCAGAGCCGGAGGGATCTACCCAGGGACAATCCACTAGTTAGTGTAGAAGTCCTTAGGTATGATTAAAAAGGAGAAAAGCGTGATTAAGGGAAGAGTGCCGACTGAGATGGAGCTAACACTGGAACAAACCCAACAAGGTGTTAGTTATGAAGTCTCGGTAAGCACTGAAGGGGTTGAAGAATGAAAAAGAATTGTAAAGATAAAGGGTGAAAAGAAATAGCCCTCCTTACAACTTAGGCAGAAACCGGGTCAATACATATGCTGTCAGAATCACTTAGTTGATTGCTGGCATTGAAGACAAAGTATCATGGACCCAGTGATACGCTGCACAACCCTCCCTAGCCACTCAAGGTCCCTCAAAGGATTCTTGTTTCAATTGTCACGGAGTTCAATACATTTCTATCGTCTCTCTCACTCCGAGTTAGATGATATTGAAAAGGTGGCAGTTCTCTCCAGCCTCCGCTCACTAAATCAAAATGCACTATCGAGTCTAGAGCCACGAGATGCATAATAAGATCTCATAGGAACACGGATTATTTCTACACTGGTTGTTCATCATTATGGACATCAGTTGTAAACTTATGAGTCCTACGCAGATCTTAGCAATCTGCCAGAACATTCATGAGAGACTTTACAAATGTAATTCTCAATGATTGAATGGAAATTCCTGCCAGGGTCATCATCAAGCAGCCCTGAAAGCAGGTCACTACGGTAATTCTTTATGGATTACGCTTAGTGGTCGCGGCGGTTTCAAACGGTCTACAGTCGTGGAGTGATCTCCAGCGACTCACCTAATCGTTGATATACTACGGTACGATCTTAAAAAGCCCTCTGTGGGTTTTCGATTAGGAACGGTCTGGGTAAGGATTAGAGAAAGTTTTCACACTATGCTGTTAACAATCTCAAAGTCCGAACCTGTAAGTACCGGACGTTTTATTGCTAACTGTCGTATGCAGGAACTTCTGGTGGTTGTAGCTGTTGGATGCTGTAGCTGGTTGCAGTTGTAGCAGGTTGCAGTTAAGATGCCAATCCTCCACTACATGCTCACACTTCATCATCATCTTAATCAAAGTAATCATGATAACTGAAAGACCTTCAACACTGCTTCCGCAACTCTGAAGCTGAAGATCATGATCCAGAAAAGTGAGAGTATGTCGACGCAACAAACACAATCCATTGCCACATGTTCACACTACATCATCATTGTAATTCAACAAAGTCATGATCAACCAAAAGACCTTCAACACAGCTTCTGCAAACTCTGATGCTGAAGATCATGACACCAAATAGTGTGAGCATGTCGGCTCAATGATTTACACATCATATTGAAACATACCACAGAAAGATGACATGGAAACACATGGTGGATGACAACTCCAAAGAATCAACAAAGATCATCCAAGACAGAAGAAAAAGTCATCTGAAGATTTGCTGCTGCACAATGATCATGGAAATTGAAGAATCAATGGGTACGAGCTATGAAGTCAAGATCCAAGGATGAAGTGCTAGAATTCAGAACATTACTTCCGGGGTGACCTCCCTTAGGGGGAGATTGTTAGGAATATGAATATTCTGTTGAAGACTCGGTCACCCCGAGTACTTAGTAGCACATCATAGCTCGTAGGATAATTAGTAATATTATTAGTAGTTTAGTTATTATTAATATTGTGGAGTGGGTCGGGTCTTTACCCAATGTCAGCTCACTCCACAGTCCACTAGGGACATATTATGTAGTACTATAAATACACCCTTCCCACCCATGGGAAGGGTTGGACCTTTCAAGCTAATCTAATCTCATCTTATTTCTCTCTCTACAAAGGCTCCCAAACTCTCCTACATCTCTCTAGAATCTTATTCATTCGATCCATATTAAGGCCTCAAACAAGTGTTTCTTGCATTGTGAATACCCTACAGACTATAAATGCATCCATCATAGTGAACCTTTTAAAAAAGGTTTACAAAATTATCACATCTTCTTATCTATCTTTTGATATAATACACCGATCGTACTATAGAAAAACATATACGTATATCTTTTCATATCATAAACTACAACTCCACAATTGATACTCTTTTAGGGTCATATGTTATGTAGTTTTAAAGAAAACTGAAAAAGATACTAGTAATAAAATTTGCTAAGTCATGACTAAAATCGTACACTTATTTTTGACACGTAAGTTTGAAATGAATATTTATCATGGTCCATAAATTCTCGTCCATAGACCATTTCATAAACTATCATAGTAGATGCTTCGCCAAACAATCGTTGGCATTATAATATCCGGCAACGACATGATATCAATATCGACGGGTATTATTGAATTGAATGTTCTTTTTCTTTTTCGATGTATTGTTGAATGTTCTTTACGTTGCTTTTTGTTACACTAAAACAAATAGAGGAAATAATCTCATGTGTGGTTGACTGGTTGCAATATAAGTTTACACGTCTCGTGTAACACAAGTTAAGAATGATTTATTTAAACCAACATGTACTTAACAGTGTAGTGTTTGATACAACTTAAAGCGTATTAATTAAAAAATAGGTAAGTTAATTAAGTCATTAAATGGATATTTGTTTAGTGCTTAAAACTAACATATGACCTCCTAGAAAAAGTCAGGGAGATGAGGGTCTTCAAATTAAATACATCCCTTTTATCCCAATTTTACATATTTACCTTCCCACTTCTTAACTTCTAATCCCACTTATTTCAAATAAAAAGGTATAACATTGTTTTTTTTTCTAATTCAGACACTTTATTAAGCACACAAAACAAACAACCATTTATTCATCTAAACAAGACTTAACAAAAAAACTAAACAAACAGGCCAGTCGTTTTCACAAAAGTGCTTATAGAATTAAACTTTTTTCCATATTAAATGGGTCAAAATAGAGGTGCATCATATGCAATTATTTGTTGAGTTATGTTGTTATTATCGAAAAATGATAATCGACATTTCTAGTCTAAAAATAGCCTTTTGACTAAATTATATAAATGGTATCTCAAACAAACAAGGTCGAATTGCTCACTTCAACTTTTTTAGAAAAAGGTGAAGGGTTTTGTCCGGTTTATGTTTTTGTGACAACGGGCTAAAATTTCATGTATTTGTCGATCAAAAAGTTAAAAAAAAAAAAAAGTTTAGTCACTCGTTGATGTTTTACAAACACGGCCACTAAAGAAAACGTTGTTTGGTTCCACATTTGGTTCTTTAACGTGGATGAAAAGCTAATTAACTACATACAATAACATGTTAATGGAATAATGGAACTAGCACATGGTAGAATCCTTTTTGTATATATTTTAAATTGTCCATGTTGTTTTAACACTTAAAATATATACAAAAAGTGAGAGTTAATAGAAGATTGGGTATAATTCATTTTTACCAATAATTTAGATGCTATGTGTTTACTTCTTGCTTTTCAATTTCACTGATTATAGTTGGCCGAACCACACCGATGAATAAAGTTTATGAATACGTTCGCGAATAGAATGTGCTTAGTGATAGTATATGTAGTCATCGACAATAGCAATTGTTAATAAGAGACTCAAGGTTGCTCACGTTCGAGGCACCATGTTTTGCTTAGAAATTACATCTGAGGAGTTGAATAGTTGAGGGTAAATCATACGATGTATTTGTCAGAAGGATGGATAATGTGGCGTATACTTGAGTGCAACGAGTCTTCCTTCTAAGATATCGTCTCAATAGCGTATTAGTGGTCATTTGGTAGTGTGTTCTTCCATCACTACCTTACGAAAAATCATCACTGTGTTACGATCCCACATCGGCCAAGTATAGGATTGGCCAGTGGTTTATAATGTCTAGGTGTCCCCTCGTCTATCAAGCTAGCTTTTTGGAGTGAGTTCTACACTTAGCTTATAAACTATGCGAATCGAGTGTGGGAAGGTTCGTATCAAATTGATATCAAGTTGTTTCGTGAATTGTTCTTTCTTCCTATCTCGATTCGCCTGATAGTTTGGTTAATACATTAACGGATCTTAAGTGGTCACTAGTGGTGCATATTAGAATGTCACGTGTTGTATCTTGTATTAGCGTCGTTCTTTATGTGTGATTTTCTTTTATCCTTATCTAAACATAGTAATCGTGTGAACGTTATGACCAGTTCAACACACTAGCCATTAATTGAATATCCATTTTTAGTAAACTATTTCACTTGTAAAAAAAAATTTATTTTATATTTAGTATTCTTTTTTTGACAACTGCTTTGACGAAATTGTCCAAATTAAAGCTAAATTTTTATGTTCTTTTATAAATATACATTGATTATAATATTTTGTGAAAATCTTTTCTAACAAAGGAATCAGATTGGTGTAATGTTATTCAGTATTCACTCTATAATTTTAGACGTATCTTTGCACTTCGAATGGTGTCATTAAACCAGTGTCGTCTTTAAGTTTATGAAGGCCCTGTGCATAATTCAATTTAATAACCAAAATGAGGCCTATAATAGAAGGTAAATAATTTTACAAAGATTTAAAATGAAAAACAATTGTTATAAAAGTGCTTCTACTAGCATTTTTTTATGCAACGCCTGGGATCAAATATCAGTAATCACTTTTATATAATATTATATATACATGTTATATAAAAATTTGAGCCCCAATTTATTTGAAAGTCATGTGAGATTGCACACCTCGCACACCCCCATATACGGCTCTGCATCAAACATCCATTAAACAACCTCGTAATGCGGCAACTAACAGTTTAGCTAGTTCGACACAAGAAAATGTCACAACATCTATTGTTGAAGGTCTTGCTTCAAATGTAGCAAGTGCTTAGTTTTTTGACGACATTCTACTTAATTAATAAATTTATATGAAACGAAATCTCTAAATACTTGTACTAAACATGCTCGTAATGAAATAATCTGGGAAGAAATAAGTTTGTCCAACAAATGAAAAAAGAAAAACCACAACCATAATCAAGTGGTAAAAAAGCTAAGACTAATCGTAATGGTCATGAAACTCATAACCTCTACGTCAGCGTTACATTAACATTCAGCATAACCCTAAACAGCTGTAGCGGTGACCATTGATACAAACACATAAAAATAGCTTAATTGAACAAAATTATTGTCTCTTTCAAAATATAATTATTAACAATGTACCAAATTTTCTATATTGCACCTAATGATGCTAAAAATTACAAACATTATTTAAAGATTTAATTAATTGCATAAGGGTAAAACTGTTATTTTGCAAAAAAGTAAGAGAGATAATGCAATAATGATTATGTTTTCTTAAACTTTGTGTTTTTTGTCGGGGGACAATAATTTTGGGACGGATGAAGTATGTAAATAATGATGTGTATCTCATTAAGAAAAAAAAAAAAAAGAAAAAAAAAAAAAAAAAAAAAAAAAAACTCTTCCAAATCCAACGATTCACATAACCCCAATGGCACTTTCGTAAATACCCCCAAACCCCAAGCCCAAATCCAGACCCTCACCCCTATAAATACACCCTCACATCCTCATTTCAAACCCACTCTTCACTTCTCTAGAGAGAGAAACAAATCAAAAAATTTTTTTTCTTTTTTTTTATTTAAAAAAAAATTATTAATTTTTTTCTGTTCTTTGGAGGGAAAAAATTAGGGTTTTGTGTGTGTTTTTAGTGCGTGTTTTTTCAAATTCTTCAATTTACCGTCAATTTGAGGGTAAAATTTGGGGCTTTTTTAACTGTGCGTGTTTTTACTGTGTGTTTGATCAAATTTACCGTTAAATTTATAATTTGAGTCAAATTTGGGGTTTTTTTGGGGTAAATTTTGCTCACTGTGTGTTTTTACTGCGTGTTTTTATCAAATTTGTTGTTTTCAGGTAAAAAAACTAGCCTTTTTTTACTGTGTGTCTTTACTGTGTGTTTTTCAGTGTCAAATTTTATAATTTGATGTGTTTTTATAAAAATGAGTGAAGTGGGGCTAAAAGTATACCAGGGCGAAACACTCTTAGGCGAACTAGACGTGATAACCGAATCAATAGGAGGGTTTGGGAAATTTCCAAACAAAGAGATTCGGATTCATCATTTCTCGCAAACCAGTGAGAGATGTTCGCCTTTGTCGGTTTTGATGACGATTTCGGCGTCTGCAGTGAGGTGTAAGCTTGAGTCGTCGTGTAGCGTTAGGCAGCCGGCGTTGATTGATCTGCATTCCAATTGTTTTTATGAATTGAAGGTTGAAATTTTGTTTAGTTTATAATGTGTGTTTAATTTGTTGAATTTTAAGGTTTTTGTGTGTTGTTTAGCTGATAAACTTGTTGCCCGTATGTTAAAGTATGTTAACGCTATTGTGTGTGTGACCCCATAGGCCCGTGTAATGTAAGCAGTAGTATAGATAGATAATAATAGATTCTATTGTGTATGACCCGATAGACCCGTGTGTAAGTAGTAGTTTAAATTTGAAGGTTGGAATTTTGTTTTAATGGTTTTTGGCGATGTTGAGTTTATAATGTGCGTTGAATTTGATGGTAATTTATGTTAAGGTTTTGAATTTTAAGGTTTTTGTGTGTTGTTTAGCTGATAAACTTGTTGCCCGTTTGTTAACTTTGATGTTAAAGTACGTAAATGCTATTGTGTATGACCCTGTAGGCCCGTGTGTAAGTAGTAGTATAAATTTGTGTTATACCATGCATACTAAACCAACGTCTGGAAGAACTATACAGACAAAGATTAGCGTTATTGCCCCCGAAAACACACAAGCGTTTAATTGATGTTGAAAATGAGTGAAATAGGGTTAAAAGTATACCACGGCGAAACATTTTTTAGTGCTGTTTAGTTTATAAAGTTGCAACCCGTTTGTTAAATTTTATGTTACGTAAATGCCTATTCCCTTAGGACAATAGATTTGTGTAGTAGTATAGATTTGTGTTACACTATGAATACTGATGAACAAACCCTCACTTGTGCATGATAGAATGTCTAGAAAACTATAGAGGCGAAGATTAGTGTCTAGCAAGTAGCAACAAATCATTGCTCTTGAAAACACACTAGTGTTTGTTTTAGCTAAACGAACAATCATTATGTAATAATTGTTTAATGATTGATTGTCCACCCTCCCTTTGTTACAGATACTCAAAATCTTCGATTTCTATGGTTTTCTTGTGTCGCTTAGTTGATAATGGCTAATGCTGTTAAATTTGAGTTAAAATATGTTAGTTTTGGTTTTTAAGTTATATTGTGCTGTTTAGTTAATAATGCTTTTTTAATTGAATTTGGTCATCTATGTTAAAGTTTGATTATTATGTGTTTTTTGTGTTGTTTAGTTGATAATGCTGTTAAATTTATTGAATTTGATGTGTTACAGACGGCAGTAGTGGTGATTGGAGACGAAGAAGTGCATTTGGTTGC
Source organism: Artemisia tridentata subsp. tridentata (assembly GCA_021014915.2). Lineage (NCBI taxonomy): Eukaryota > Viridiplantae > Streptophyta > Magnoliopsida > Asterales > Asteraceae > Artemisia > Artemisia tridentata. The sequence continues at coordinate 30,876,709 of CP139502.1, read as the reverse complement.
AATGCCAAGTAAATTAAAGAAATTCCCATGTTTCTGGTGTTGTGTGGTTCCAGCTCGATTATACGATGCATGTTTAGGGATGTTGAATATGAGGTGTTTATCGATCGTGTTTGATCTTGACGAGACATTGATTGTTGCAAATACGATGAAATCGTTTGAGGATAGGATTGAACTTTTGACCGGGTGGATTGGGCAGGAGTCTGATCCGGGTAGGGTGAATGGGATGACGAATGAGCTTAGAAGATACGTTGATGATCGAGCGTTGTTGAAGCAGTATATCGATAATGATGCTGTTACGGATAATGGGGAGAGGTATACTGTGCAAATGGAGGCAGTTCCTGTGAATGCTGCTGGTAATGAGAATGTGGTTCGACCCATTATAAGGTTGCCTGAAAAAAATTTAGTCTTGACCCGTATTAATCCCGAGGTCAGAACATTATGTATTTTCAGTGTTTTCGCTTTATAAACTGTCATATATATGATGTTATTATAGATTATGGGTGTGGGCATGTTTAGGGTTTAAGGATTGATTTAGAAGAAGCACTAGGATTCCCTAGATTCCTTGCAAAATGTATGGTATAATCTTAGGTGTTGTGGCTGAGGACGAAACTAATGATTAGTATTCGTCTGTATAGTAATTAAAGGCAAGACACATGATTGAAGTGGTTTGAGTCATCATTTCTAGCAAATCTTTATAGAAGCTTATGCAGCTAAAGACGAAACGCTGATGATTATGTTTCGTCTCCATTTAGTTAAAGGTTTTGACTGCAATAGATCTTCTTAGTTTTTGCAAAGTCATTAATTTTCGTCTTTTGCTGATGAATTTATTGCACAAATGCTGGATATAGAATGTCATTAATGTTGAAATTCATGCCACTCATAATTGCATCTACCATGTTGATTTCACACTTGAGGCATGTGAGTAATTGCATCTTTCATTCTTTTCGTCTTATATGGGTTGCTTTAGGAAGTTAAGTAAGCATGATTCTGGGTTACAATAATTAGTTTTTGATTTTCTCAGTATCTAATTTTGATCTAGTTGGTGGGTAAACTTATGAAGGAATAGCCACTCATATATCACTAATATAAGTTCTGACAGCAATTTTCTTAGCAGCCTTGTCCCAGTAACTAAATTAAGAGAAGAATTATCTAGTGTAAAAATTGGAGTCTCTATGTTACTGCTAGGCCAGTTAGTTATTGGAAATTGTGTTCACATGTGAAAAGCACAATTTGAGCATACAGTATAGGGACTGCGACTGAGGCCGAACAGGGCATGTTGCTAACTCACAGACATGCTTTAATAACTCATGCTATAATTAGAATTCACATGCTTTATGTGATTTCATGTGTTTAGCTCATGCCCCATTAGCTTCTCTAATTCTTTATTTTAATTCATTTTTTTAGGAAATCGTATACACATGTATGGGGCCCAATTTGGGCACACTAGTTAGGGACTGTTGATGCCCAAACAGGACCTGTTGTCACAGTCACTCACGTATGTGTGTGTGTATGACTGTATTCATGATGCTTTAGAGGATAATTCTCTGTATAGACTCACAGATTGTCTCTGTTTCTTGTGATTAGCTCATGACAACAGTGATTTTTTCATACATCCTTAATTCGATAATTTTAGGTCACATTTTATTCTTGGATTATAGAAATCATTGATACCTGTTATGCAAAGGGCCCAACTAAGATAATATTGGCATGGTTGAACTTTTACGTTGTATTCTTTGTAATCATGTCATTAAACCATTAAGGTTTAACAACTTGTTATGTATTTGTGAATTCCTAAGCTTTTGTCAGTTTTTATAATAATTTGTTTGCACATACAGATTCGTGATACCAGTGTCCTTGTGAGGCTACGACCTGCCTGGGAGGAATTGAGAAGCTATTTGATTGCAAAAGGCCGTAAAAGATTTGAAGTTCATGTCTGCACAATGGCTGAAAGAGATTACGCATTGGAGATGTGGAGGTTGCTAGACCCAGGGGCACACCTAATTGCTCCAAACCAATTGTTGAAGCGTGTTGTATGTGTCAAATCAGGCAAGCATTCTATTCTGACTAAACAAATAGCTTATTTCACTTGCTCTGCAGCAATCTTGACTTTTTCTTCTTCTTCTTGCCGTTTTAAAGCTGTATCTTGTCTACTTAATCCAGTTCTGATTGCAACACCTGTTCACCTGGAATAACTTTCAAATAGGAAAATGTGTGAAATCCAATTAATAATGTAATAACTGTGCGTGTGTATCGGTGTGATTCGGGATTACAATTTGGGTCTGTTTGGTTGGGAAATGGGATTGGGAATGAGTATGGATTTGAAAGAAAACAAGGCAAGAGAAAAAAGGTATTATTGTAAAAGAATAATTTTTTAGAGAGAAAGTGGGAGATTCCCCTTCACATGCGTTTTGTAAAATCCATACTTCATGGGTTCGGTTCACACAAACAAATATTACAGTAGTTTGCATTTCTGTATTCCGCTCATTACCGTCCACACCCTAAATCTTTATGCCTTGCTTTTTTTTATCTTTGTGTAGGTGCACGCAAGTCTTTGCTGAATGTGTTCCAAGATCGAAACTGTCATCCAGGGATGGCTATGGTAATTGATGATAGGTTAAAGGTTTGGGAAGAAAAGGATCAACCTCGAGTTCATGTGGTACCTGCTTTCGCTCCTTATTATGCTCCACAAGCAGAGGTACTGTAAAGTTTAGTCTTGATTTCTTCATTTGATTTAGTAAATTAAATTACTAACTTGGTTTTTTTTGTCCCTTTTCATGTCAAATTTCTCTTGATAGACAGCAAACGCGGTTCCTGTTCTTTGTGTGGCAAGGAATGTTGCATGCAATGTTAGAGGCGGTTTCTTCAAGTAAGATAGCTTAAGCAAATCATTCTTTTTGGCCCTACTCACTGAAATACACTCGAGGATACTTACTTTACTTATAATGCCGTGTTTGGCAGAGAATTCGATGAGAATTTGCTAAGGAGACTTTCCGAATACTTCTATGAAGATGAAGCATCAAATCTACCATCTGCACCTGATGTTTCCAATTTTCTAATGTCAGAGGTGAGTGAATTAGACATCTATGGGTGTTAATATCTTTGAGAATTTCTTACTTATTCTAGAAAGACTTGGTTTTCAGGATGCCAGTTTTGTACCAAATGGGAATACAAATGCCCCAGTGACAGAAGGGATGAATGGTCCTGAAGTTGCACAAAGACTGAATCAGCAGGTAGCCTTTCCAAAGATATATGTTTTTCGTTTGTTATAAATGTAGGGGCTGATTGGGATTGCTTATTTTTTTCTGCTTATCTGCTTATTTAGGTAAAATAAATGCTTTTGCTTGAGCTATTCTAACAAATTATTATATTTGATTTTTATTACATTTTTTTACAAAATAAGCAAATCCAAACACTATCTCATGAAGTGCTAATTTTTAAGCAGCCTACAAGTACTTATTTATTAGCAGAAGCATAAGCAGAAAAACTAAACAACCCCAAACACACTCGTAGACCGTTTCTTTCACAACAAGCTCTACGCAGAATATACTAATTTTCATTGCTTTCAATTTTAACCTTTCTCAGGATTCCAGAAACGTGGACCTAAAATCTGAGAGACCCCAGGTGTTGGTTCCAAATGCAAGTATCCACGGGCCACCATCTTCCAGATCATTGATTCCTTTAGAAAGTATGTATTTGTAAAACATCTCTTCACTCGCACACAAAGAGTATTTAAGTTGGTTGATCTTTTCTTAGTATAAATATATTTTTTTTTTAATTAATTTTTGTGCAGAGCCTAGCTTACTTGGCCCCATTCAAGCACCTGATATATTGAACAAACAGCGACTCGGTTTTAATCCTCTGTCTCCCGGTACAACTAGTTCTTTCTCTGCAGGAATTCAGCCATTACTACCTGAAGCAAAAAATGTCGAGGTATTGCAGATTCACCAATATCGTCTAGAAACTTGTATATTTTCGTTAGGGATTCTTTTACTGCTAGTTCTGGACACATACTACGTTTTTGGATTTTTTTTTAATATATATCTGGTTCAGTTATCTATGTAGGTGGCTAAATGACCAGGTAGGGTAACGGCCTTAAAACAGGTCATTTTCAATTGCCTGTCGAAATGGGTTGGCCTGACATGCAAACACTTTCCTTTTTCCCTTTTTTTAGTTTTTTAAATAAACAATGTGCTATTTAAATGATGGTCACATGAACTACATTAATAAGTTATTACAAAAATGATCTAGCAAGTTCTTCAGTACTTGCGGATACTCGTATTAATTATTTTAAATCCCTGTGTTTCAATAAAAAATATCTAACCTTAGTTTATTCTTAAAGGATTTAACTAATTTTTAGTAAAGCCGTTTAGGATGTTTTTATGCATTTGGATATATTTTTCGGATGTTTTTTAACCTGTTCCACCTGTTCCCTTTTTTTGGGTAAATCATGTAAGCTCAATCCGTTTGAACCATTAGAGATAGAGCATAAGTAAATAAGTAGATGTATCAAAAGTTGCCCCATCTACTTATTGATATGTTCGTGTCAATTTCAGGTATCCCATGGGTATGGATTGCAAAAGAAGAATTTACCGCAAACAGGCCAGCTAACAGGTATTGAAAGGAGCTTCTATGACTATTATAACAACTTGTGTAAAATTAAATTCTTGCTTATTTCTTTTTTCACTTTTGTGGAAGACATAGGACCCCTTCAAAATCCACCATCCTTTAACAACAGAAGAGGGCCTACTGAGAGCGGAAATTCAAACCAGCCCCAACCTTCGTTATCCATCGGAGTGCTGCAGGAAATTGGACAAAGATGTGGCTCTAAGGTATGCTAATTTGATCCAGTAGAAAAACAAGCTTTTGTTATGTGTTACGGAGTATTCTAATTGTATTTCATGTTATCTTTAATTTTATTTATAGGTTGAATATAGATCCATTATGAGCCCCAACAGAGATTGGCTGTTCTCTTATGAGGTGAGCAGAATACACGTAATTGTTTTAGCTGAAATTCTATTTTTCAGAACATTGTATCTAAATGTCAATATGGTCTGTGCTAAATCGGGCTGAATGATGCAGGTCTTGTTCACGGGTGAGAAAGTAGCTATTGGAATGGGTAAGACGAGAAAGGACGCACAACAACAGGCTGCTGAGAATGCCCTTCGTAGCTTGGCTGGTAAGAGTTTCATTCGATTAATAATATATGTGATGAATCGGCACTATGTGAGGTCCACATGATAAATTATCCCTGTTCTCGTGTTATTACAGATAAATATGTAGCATGCATCATCTCCCGGGCTGAAACGTTGAACAAAGATCCTGATAATAACCAACCTATGGAAATGGAAAATGGATTTTTATGGGAAACTGATTCAGATGAAGAAGTCGAGAACTCCTCTGAGGTGGGACTCAATATTTTATATGCTCCTTCTTATATACGGTTACACTTAAGAATGTAGGTTGTGCTTGGATAAAGGGTATATATGGCCAGACCACCAGATAGCTTTTGTGCTTATTTTGAGCTGCCGTTTGGTGTTGCTTTCTTGCTCCACTTAACAAAGGTAATAATTGGTGGTCGGTCCATTGTTTCTTCTATAGGTGGCAAAACGGGCAGGTTGGGTTGCCCCGGAAAACTTTTTGCCAAAAAAAAAAAAAAAAAAAAAAAAAAAAAAATTTGATGTGTCAAATATGTATCATGATATGTTACTTGATAATGTTATACGTAGTAATTAAAACTACACTTTGGTCAACTTTTCACCCGTATCTTATTGAGCTGGATTTATAGTTTACCCGTTTTACCCGCTAGAAAAAGAACGTAAACTGAATCGAAACATTTATAAGTAAATTAGTTGAAATTGCCACCTCTAGTTTATATCGATTATCCAAGTACTCCTTGCAATTTAAAGGTTCCAGTTGATGTGTTAATTATACGTTAATATGTTTACAAGTAAATCAGTAGTCGTTTCTTGGTAGAGAGTGGCCTTTAGCCTCACTCCGCCAACTTTTTTAGTTTGTATCAAGCTGACTGAAATTAATTAAATTTGTGTGCAAATAAATTGCTTTTACAGGCAGCTGAAGTGAGGCGCCCCTCCAGTTTAGCAGGTCAGCACGCCAATAGAGTCGACTCACCAAGGTAAGACTGTGATGAAGGATTGAAAAGTCACTTGAATTACTTAGACTTGTGTGGCTGGTTTCTTGATTATTGATTTTCATAATGCTATAGGTTATTACCAGAATCTACAACAGCTAAAAGGTCAAATGCAGAATCACTTCAAAATTCTCTAGATTCATCATCCTCACGGCATCAACCAACAAAACGGAACAGAGTTATGTGAACAACAGTGGTATTGCAATTGCAAAAACATACAAACATGTACTAGCGGAATCATCAGCTGGGTTCGAACCTAAAGAGTTTAAGGTTCCAGCAACATAGAAACCGCAAAGAACAGACGTTGATACAAAGGCTCTTAGAAGAAGCGGTGGCAACAACTTGTAAAGGTGATTCTGGAAATCACAAGGCTCGGGGTTTTTTTTTTTAACTTCTCGTAGTGAACCTGTAAGTAATTTGATAGATTTGATAAAACGGAGGCCAGATATGGCCAATTTTGGTCAATCCCTTGTTCCGATTATGAATGGTAACTTTTGAGGTTTTGGAGCTGTAAAGTACTTGTTTGTGAAGAATCGGAAAGCATAATTATAGTTTTTGATATTACGAGTAAGACGAATGCATTCGTGACGATTTTGTTTAGCACAAGCTATACATACATGTGCGTAATCATGTGAGTAAGTGCACGCACACACGCAGACATTGCGCATACATGTTCAGATATGCATGTATTCCTGGATCTTTGTAACAAACAACACTTATTTGACTCTCATTGACTACTTATCTGGGCACAAAAGTATCCGTGATTTTCGCTACTTGATCTCACCTGCGTGATCTTTAATGTTTTAGTAGTACTGTTAGCTTCTTGCAAAGAAAATGTCAGACAATTCTTAAACATTGATACCAAGCTGAATAATAACAAACAAACCAATCTTTTTTTTTTTTTTACAAGCATTGGATTTTAAAATATGTACTCTTTGTTATTGACAAGCTTTTTTTAAATGCTTATGGATCAAATATAAAGGATAATGCCAATAATAATAATAAACAGAGAATATTTGAACTTTTTAATAGTAGTTTGATAGAACACTTGTACCAACTAAACAACATTAGTAGTATTGAGAGGCCAACTTGCGTTTGTGCTCCTCATGTTCAACTTTTTTTTTTTTTTTTTTTTTTTTTTTTTTTTTTTTTTTTTTTTTTTAAATCAAGTTTTATGTATGAATTATAAGAATCACAGCGTGGTTAATGCGTTTGTCGAACTATGAACCTTGCCATATAATGATCCAACGCGATCATTATCCTGCTTCAGATAAGATATATTCATATTGTTTGATTGGCAGGGAAACCTGAACTCGTGCACCCCGTTTGGTCGTGGATTGATCCTTCCCCAAAGTCTAGTCTCAGACAATTAACACATGTTCTAGTGACCATTAGCCAGGAGTTGAGATTGAACCCATGACTTATTTCTTCAAAACCCTCCGTGACTGGTAAACTATGTTAACATTGTATAGAAAAGTTAAAGCAGACTTATTAAATTGCAAAAATCATCCTTGTGGTTTGGCCAAATTGCACGTTTCGTCCTTGTGGTTCATAAAGTGCAAAGATCGTCCTTATTTTGCACTGTTACGTGCATTTTTGGTCCTTCATCATTGCAAAAATCGTCCTTGTGGTTTGCCAAATTTCACTGTTGAATGACCAAAAGTGCACGTAACAGTGCAAAATAAAGACGATTTTTGCACTTAATGAACCACAAGAACGAAACGTGCAATTTGGCCAAACCATAAGGACGATTTTTGCAATTTACTCTTATATTAATCTTAGATACCAGGAGGTCCACGAGCAATTATTTTGTGACTTTTTGTGTGATATATGCTTGTGTGGACCCTTAATCAAAGGTTCTAACTTGCACGTCTGTTTTGGCGACTAAGATTATAATAACCTGCACTAGTCCTCACTCTAATAACAATGTTCCTTAATCCTTATTTGCTCCATCTCACTAGTACTCTAGTTAATTTGTCCAAGACTTGAAACAAAACCATAGAAACATACACAAACGTTATGTTAGCTTTACCGCCTATGTAACAGACTGAGATGTTGGGTTTCACCCATATCCGTTGTACTTAAACGTTTTTTGGAATAATACATTTACCGGGAAACCCTTTACCAAAAAAAAAAAAAAAAAAAAAAAAAGGCTTAATAACTGCATACTCAGTACTCAATTTGGTACCAAGTCTAGCAAAAGAACAGGTTTTTCCGGTTTAGTACCAATCTGGCGTAAATAAACCAAATACTTTTTTCTTTAACTAAGCAACGTTGTTTTGCTACAGAACTTAAAAGTTACTTCTGGTTTAGTCTGATAAACTGAACCGATTGGGACGGAATCAGTTCAAAACCAACATCATACCAAACCGATACTATGCACTTCAATTTACACAAAGTCACAAACACCCAAGTTAACAGTAAAAAATTATACTGAAAACCCAAAATTGCCCATTACAAAATTCTACAGTAAAAATAATCATATCAAAAAAATTAACTGTAAAAATATGCAGTTAGTTTTTTTACATGCAACTGAAAAACTAATTTACATGCAACTGTAAAAATATCAATAACCCATTTTCTATTCTATTCGATACCAAATATAGCAAAAGAACAGTTCTTTTTTTTCGGGTTTTTTTTACCAATATGGGCGGCGTGAACCACATTTTTTTTCTTTAACTAAACAGATATCGTTTGCTACAAAACTCACATCAATAACAAAGTTTTTTTCTAACTATGGTTTTCGATCTTTTAGCCAACTAAATTTAATACAGTAAAAAGACTACTAAAAACCCAAAATTACCCATTCCAAAATACTACTACAGTAAAAAAACTAACTGTAAAAAGATGCAGTTAGTTTTTTACATGCAACTGAAAAACTACTAATTTCCCATTTTCAAAGTTCCATAATCCGTACCATAAACCATCACACACCTGATAATAAATTCATACAATCACCAACGACTTTAACTACCAAAAGTCAACTATCAACCCTTCAAATAAGTAACTTGTTCAGCAAACCACCATTTCATAACCAACACAAAAAAGCCATTTCAATGACAATCAAGATTCCGGGCATTAAAACGACGGAGCAACGACGTAGCCATCACCATCACCACCACCACCACCGAAATAACCGCTACTACACGAAGTTTCATATATTCACAACTGTTTGCTTAGTTGCAATAGTATTCACTTACATGTTTAATACCAATACTTTTGTGTCCAATATTTCTTTTAACTTGACACCCAAGTCATCTTCAACATTTCCCTTGACTGTTTTCGACAACCACACGTTTATTATCAACCAACTTAAGTCCACTTCTGTTATTCATAACCCTGTCTTGATCGTTAACAAAGTTATCGTTCAAGAACGGGTTATAAATAATGATCATAATAGTACTAATGGGTCCAAAAAAAAGTTGGCCATGTTGGATATCTTGCACTCTAACCAAGATTTTGAAACTCGAGCTAGGGAGTTTTTTATGGATTGTGAAGTGAGGTTTTTTATGACATGGATTTCTTCTAGCCCGGAAAGGGTTTTTGGGGAGCGTGAGATGTTGGCTGTTGACGCGTTGTTTAACACGAATCCTAATGGTTGTTTGATGATTTTGTCAAATACTATGGATAGTGAACACGGGTTTCAGGTTTTGAAACCCGTGTTGGATTTGGGGTTTAAAGTTCAGGCGATTGAGCCAGATTTTGGATTTTTGTTTGGGGACACGCCTGCTAAGTCGTGGTTTGATAATATTAGGGAAGGAAACCGTGATCCGGGTGAAATTCCATTAGCACAGAATTTGTCAAATTTGTTGAGGCTAGTTGTGCTTTATAAATATGGTGGGGTGTATCTTGATACAGATTTCATACTTTTGAAAGATTTTAGTGGCTTACGCAACTCTATTGGAGCTCAAAGCGCGAACCCGTCTGGAAACTGGACTAGACTAAACAATGCAGTGCTGATCTTTGACAAAGAACATCCTTTATTATACAAATTCATCGAAGAATTTGCATCGACTTTTAATGGAAATAAATGGGGGTATAACGGACCTTATCTCGTGTCAAGAGTAGTTGAAAGATGGCCCAGTTCAAACATTAAAGTGTTACCACCAGCGGTGTTTTATCAGGTGGACTGGACTAGAATAGGTGGTTTATTTCGGCGACCAGAGAACCAAGCTCACAGAAAATGGGTCGAGGCTAAAGTAGTTCAGTTGAAAGAAAAAAGTCACGGGATTCATTTGTGGAATAAACAAAGTAGAAGGTTAAAAATCGAAGATGAAAGTATAATGGCAAGATTGGTTTCTGATCATTGTGTTGTTTGTACATTTTTTAACAGAAGTCAAAGACTTTTGGAAAGTGAATTTTTTAGATCATGATTCATTGCTGTAAAAAGTAAATATTTTTATTTTTCATAAAAAGATCAAAACTTTGTTGTTTTGAGTGAAAAGGGTATAATTGTAATATTGTAAATGCCTTTTTTGTAAATTTCTTTGATCGGGTTTGTTATTGCAGACTTGCGGTGCAGCTTTTTATAAAGTTTGTTATGGTAATTTATTCTGGTTAGCAATTTTTGTCGTCGATATGGATTTGTGATTACAGTGCTTCTTATATCGTAATGATTGTATTTGTATAAAAGTGTAAAATACGGCATAAACTTGCTATCGTCTATTTTGACCAAATAACGATCTATACTGAAATGGTATCTGAAAATAAGTTTGCAGCTGCACATGAAATGCTGCAATATATTAACTCGAATGCTACACTGAAATTGATATGATCGTGACTATTTTGAATACATTAAAACTAAACATCGATAAAACTTGTGCGAAAAAAAAAAAAAACATGAATTGAAGAAAATTTAATACTTGGGCATCTGATGTTTGTAAACATGAACCGAAAGATGCTGACATGAAGCATCCCAGAACATCTTGAAAGCAATATAGTCTGCACATCCGACTTGTTCAACGTATGACCATAAAATGAGGGCAACACCGGGTCCAAGACATGAAAATGACCCGTAAAACAGAGAAAACTCAAATTAACCCATAATTGTAAAAGATATACAGACATAAACAATCAAAAATTATATTTTTTGTGTTAAAGAGCATGGTCTAAAAAAAATGTTATGATTAGAAATTTCGCATTCACAACTCACAAGTACATGGTTATCGGTTCAAAACAGCAAAAACTCAAATATGATACTATGATAGTGTTGTTATTTTTTTTCTTTCTGTTTTAACTCGAAAACTTGAAAATCACAGCTTCTTTCATTTTTGTTCTCCCTTAACTTATACTTTCTTTTTCTTCTTTCCTCTCCAAACTCGAAACAAGATTCTTAATCTTGACTTCAATCTTAAACGAAACCGAAATCTAAAATTGTAGAAGCTTGGCAATTTGGCAAAAGATTTCTTCCTAGTCAACTTTTGCTTCCTAAGCGCCGTTTTTCTGTATTCTTGGTGTCCATCTTCTTCCTTTTCTTCTTCTTCTTCTTCTTCTTCTTCTTCTTCTTCTTCGTGTTGTTGATGTTCTTGTGGTACTTGTTCAAACCCACGATCAAATTTCGTTATTCCAAACCAAGGATCATCATGAACACCATTATCCGAATCACTACCCCATAATGGAATAGTCTTGGTCTCGCACGAGCCACTATAGTACTCAAAATGATTAGCTAAACTTGTATGCTCCATATCAAACAATCTCCTCAAAGAAGTACTCCCTTTTTTCATCAAATTCAATAGCTTCCGGCTTCGGTTTTTATCCAACGATGAAAACGAAGAACTTAGTGCAACTCCCTTAGAACATAACGAATAAGAAGAACATGACGACGAAGAAGAACACGACGAGTTATATTGATTCTTTTGGTGCTTAAGAAGTTGTCTAATCTTTTGCTTTTGAGCTTCTTTGTTGATGATGAAAAATGTATCTTCATGATCATCTTCTTCTATGATTTCTGATGACATTTTTTTGCTTCAAGACTTAGGATAAAATTTAAGTTTCAAATGAACAAATTTCAAAGATGAAAACAATCAAAAGGCCGGCAAAATGAAAAGTTTTTTAATAATATTATTATGAGTAAATTACATAAATGGTCCCTGTGGTTTGTTGAAAATTTCACCTATCGTCCCTCAAACTTAAAAGTTGCATATATCGTCCCTATCGCCTCCAAAGAATAACACTCGTGGTCCTTTTAAGGACCACGAGTGTTATTCTTTGGAACTTAAAAAAATTTCACCTATCGTCCCTAAAAGGACCACGAGTGTTATTCTTTAGAGGTGATAGGGACGATATATACAACTTTTAAGTTTGAGGGACGATAAGTGAAATTTTTGACAAACCACATGGACCATTTATGTAATTTACTCTATTATTATCAATATTTTGTCATTTGGTAGTTTGGCCATCAACTTTATGAACATTCTTCTTTTCGATTTTCGTTACAAACAAATGTTTTCTAATAAATATAGTAGAGATAAGTCAATAACAGTATTTGAAACAAATAATACCAAAGCATGTACTACAAGAGAACCTGATTATATAACTTTTTGGGATAAAATAATAGGCGTAAAACCAGGGATGGACCTAAAATTTTCGGACAAGTGTTGCACAAAATTTTTCTTATTATAAGTACACAGATAAAGAACTTTTTAGCTCAGCTAAAGTTGCATTATAAAAGAAATAATACAAATATCGGGAGTTGCACATATAAAAAAACTACACTTCGCAACCCAAATCGGGTGTGACCCGTGCCACACCCGGCATCCATGTAGGGTCTATCCCTGCGTAAAAGTTACATACTTTGTATTTTGTCTGAATCGCATCAGAATTATCAAGAATTTAAGTACATAACCTATTGATTTTCATGTAAGCCTTTACTTATGTATAAACATCCAGGAATCCAGGATTAAACCTTTTCGATATCGATACAATGTTATAGAGTTAATTACAAAAATCTATTTTGGCGATGTAATGTTCATTCTTGTAAAAAATCATAGTTTTTCTAATGTACCTGGTAAAAAAACGTGCTTATAGTCATGTTCAGTTTTTCGTAAATCACCGGATCATTTGTAGTTCTGGTTCCGTCACTCGTTACACACCTTGAAACGTCCTTTTCCCTGTCACATGAATATTTAATTTTGAAATGTACATGTTTAAAAATAATGTATTTATAGTCATTATATGTTGTATCTTTCTGACTAATAAACGCCTAAAAGGACTTGCAAAAATGAGAATATGTGGTTTTTGGGAAAGCTTAAAAAAACTAATGAAACTCACTTTTACCCATATTTAGGGTGTGTTTGGTAGCAGTGAGCAGTAGCCACAGCTCACAGCCCACCGCTCACAGCTTCTTAAAGAAACATTGGAAAAATGAGCATTCCTAAAAAATAGCAAAGCTCACCGCTCCTTTGCCAAACGAACAATAAAAATCAAAAAGCTCATTGCTCATCGCTCATCGTCCCAAAAAGCTCAAAAAAACTCTGCGCCAAACATAACCTTAATGAGAATTGATTTGGACACTTTGAGTATAGATTGGGACACTTTAGTCTATGTATTAAATAATTGTACAGTATTGAAACTTTGCTTTAACTACTTATACGTTAGAGTTGCAAATAAAAATTTGAATGTAGAAATCATATCTCATATTTAATCCATAAGAATGTCAAATGAAGTGGATTAACATTTAAAGATTCCAAGTAAACTCCATTTAGGTATACTTTAATCAGAAATCAAACGAGAGTGGCAGGAGTTGAAGCCATCATTATGATTTAAATACTTAAAATATAAAAATATAATTAGAAGTGATTATGACATGTAATTTTTTTTTTTTTTGCAAATGTCACTATATCCAAATAGGGACAGAGGGAGTATCACTGAACATTTCTATGAAGCTAAGGTTTTAAATTTCGTCACAAGTTAGTTGACTTTATCTATCGCGTGTTTTAATTCACGACTTTTGATACACTTTTGGTCTATTGGTATGTGAGTGATTATTAACCAGCAAGTTGTCAATTCAAGTCTTGTTAATGACCTTTGTGAGATAAGTGATATAAGTGTGTAATAAATTGCGGTTCAAAAAAATTGAGCACAACGGTAGAAAAATAATTACACGGACAACTTTTACCAATGAGCCATTTCTTAAGTAGGTTTTAGATTAGACAATGTTAATCATGAAAGTAGGGGTAGATATGAAATTAATCGATGTCATAATAAGTTTGTTGTGAATTCCACGATGCAAAATGGTTAGTTGACCAGGATAACACGAACTTACAACTAGAGGTCTAGAAGGGTCACATATCAATATGTAATCTCAAAATGACATAATGATCTTATAAAAATGAATTAAGTCTAATGCTATCAAACAAGTCACATTTTCTTAAATTTTGAGAATTAAATATAACCGAATTTTAAAATTTTCAAATAGTCCACCAAGTAGCTGTCATGACCACGTGTATACGAGTTGATCTACATTAAAAATTGGTGGTCCAAGAATATTATGGATAATGGTTACTATATTATACGCTTACCTTTTACTTAGATGAACGAGTCAATCAACTTGTAGTTATTTTAAAGTTTATTTAACATGGCTTTTTAACTTGCAATATATTAAGGACTGATTTTATTATCCTACTTGTTTCCAACGAATATAACAACATGAAAAAAGGTAAAAATGCAAAAACATGCTCCTAATTATTGACATATTTTCATATGACCATATTGTGCGGTGCCGAAAATTCTTTCCTCGTTGTATTTTTATTTGTGACAATTGTGTTGGTTCTTCGTGTTAGAGTTTATGTATAACTTAAATATATTTAATATATGTATCTCCGGTTTCAAATCCGAGACTCGGGATTGCACACAATACGTGAGAGTTCCAATGGTTTGAATAAATTAAATATATTTTATATTTATATTTATTCATTTCACTAAAAACAAATACTTAACGATAGTTAGTACTTAACGGAGTTAGAAATAACGGTCGTTAAAGGACTAATTATGCAAAAGGGAGTTAGAAGGATCTAGAAACCCTTGAGTGGGCTTGGATCGGCCGAACCCTACCCTTGGGCTAGGGTGGTCGGTTTGTGTAGCTTGGAGAGGAGGTTAGGGATTGCTTATAAATACAATTCATTGTATTCATTGTTTTCTCTAATCTTGAATCCCTAACTAAGCCAAACTTCTATCTCTTCTTCTCCTCTAAGCCAACTTGATCGACCCATTTTTTAATACCACTAGGTATTGGCGATCCAAGTTGCTTATAAAGTGTTTGGTTTGTTTTGTGATTTGAACCTAGCTTTTCTCATTGGAACGCTAGCATTGCGTGTGTACAAGAACGAGTAACAAGCTTATTTTAGCTTGTGTGTTTTGGTGTTGTTCGATCCATATAAGCCCCATATTAGGGTTTATATTTTGTTCTTGGAAGCACGTGATTCCTTGTTCTTGCTAGGAAACAAAAAGGTACGCTTTCTTTTAGTTTTAATTAATTACATGTTTATGTAGATCCATTCCGCTGCGTGATCTTGATGTTTATGTGTTTATAGTATTTGTATGATTCACATATTCCAACAGTGGCATCATGAGCCTCGTTTTAAACATGTAATTAATTACTAAAAACCTTAAAAATTGAATCTTGTTGAGATACATGCAATTAATTAGCTAGGGTTTTATTTTTTTTACAAACCCTAATTTTTTTTAAAGTGGGTCGACACCCATTAAATTAATTTTAGGGTTTTAGTGTTGTAAAATTTAGTAGAAACCCTAGGTTTGCATGCAATTTTTAGGGATTAATTAATGAGTACCTTATGTGATGTCGTTAATTAATTAGATTGCGTATAAATATATTGACATAAAAATATGTGATTACATGATTATATGTGCAATATGGGATCCATGACAAAATCTTGCATATTTTGTCATGGAATGTTTTGTGTTTTATTTGCTACATGATTTTTAAGATAAATCTTAAATTAGGGAAGACCCTAATATATTAATTAAAATTGGTTATGTGCAATGTGGTATCTAGTTAATTAAAACTTACGCAGCCAAGCTATTTGGCGTCTGTGGTCCATTGGGCACAATGAGCTCGAAAACCAATGGAAGTTTTATTGATTAGATACATTAAAATTCACATAGAATTATTAATAGGATTTATCAAAAAGGTTTGCATGTGGCTATATGATATTGATTAATGATCATATACGTGTTATTGAGTGTTTATTTATTTTTTCAATTACTTGTTCTTTGTGTTTAATTATGATGGATTGTAACAACAAAGAGGGTAATTTTTTGAATAAAAAATAAATGAACCTAATAACTATGAAACCTTTGTAGTAAACGATTTAATTGCCAAGTCTTATGTGCCGACAGTGGTTCGCTTCGCACGGTAATTTGCTCCCAGGCGAGACTAGCAATTAATAATTTACTACATAAATGTTTTAAGCTTTAAATCTTAAAGTTTTAATTGATTTGATGCGACTGTACAAAAGTGGTTGAAGCGGCGGACCTATTATTGACAAACTATAAAGTGGGTATAAGGTTGGTACGCATTAAATTGTGACCTTAAAGGGGCGCGTTTTTAATTAGCTTCGGCGGACGTTTGCCCTTCGCTCGCCTGTGCGTCAATAATAGACTTACCAAGTACACCATGAAAAAGTACGAAGCATCTTAAGGCAATGTTGTAAGTTTCTCAATGCCATCAATTAAATTTTGTTGATTTAAGCTGCGAATGAGTAAACGGTTTTTTGTAGAAAACATATGATACAAAGATGAATGCATGACATCTTTGTACATATTTTTTGAGTACACATAAAAAATTTATACCCTTTAAACTTAAGTAATATGCCGACCAATTAATACGGAAACACCTAAGATGACATTCTATCATTGCTAGCAGCCTCAGCTGATGTAATGATTCAAAGAATGGGAGTCAAAAGGGGTAAATTGAGCACTTTCATTGCTAGCAGCCTCAGCTGATGTGATGAAACAGCGTCAATTTACACGTTTCTAAATTGGTTAACTTAATTGAGCACTTTCATTACTAGTAGCCTCAGCTGATGTAATGAAACGGCGTCAAGGCATAAAGATTTGGGGATGAAACATGCTTACATTTTGCAATTGTTGTTGGCAATATAATGTAAGTCCCAAGATTTCTAGGAATTGCAATTGGATATTGGCAATTGGGATTGACCCGTACCTTATTGAGTACTTTCATTACTAGCAGCCTCAGCTGATGTAATGAAACGACGTCAATTGGGATCCTAGTTTTCTGTGAAAATTAAATGGTTATTTAACCAATTGGTGTTTAATTTTCTTGAAAAGTTTAATTATCAAAAATACTAATTTTGATCTTTTTCTGTAGAAATGGCCCAACCCGGAAACACTCCAAACATTACCTCCGCTTTCAAAATGATGATTGAAAAGGATAAATTGAATGGGACTAAAAATTTCAACGATTGGTATTGATGAGTGTCTAAATACTCATCATTTTTACCTAATCTGAGCTGCCAAAACATCCAAAAACACTCAGAAATGCATCATAATACTGAAATTATCACAAAATTGTGTTTTATATGTTTCAGATGCAAAATGTTTAAAAACAGTTGAAAAACGAACAAAGTTTGCATAATTGGCAGTTTCAGTCCCTCAACTTTCAAAAGTTGTCAAAACTAGTCCCTGAAGGTTTTAAATAAATGAAAAGTCAACTTAAGTCCTTGGGAAACCAAAAATGTTCACAAGTGATCCCTGGATAAAAGTTTACACAACTTGGCAACTTTTACCCCTCAAGTATCAAAATTGGCAAAAATGGTCCCTGGGTATTATAAAACTTGAAATTTCACAAAATACCCTTGTACTATGCATGAACCTACAAATTGGAACACTTTTGATAACTTTTGGGAAATTACAAAACAAACCCCTCTAAAATCCAAAATTACATAAAAGGTCCTTAAAGTTTTAAAATGTTAAAAATATACAACTTTAGTCCTTGTGTTATTGTATAATGGCAGGTTTAGTCCTTGAAAGGAGTTTGGAAACTTTACACTTCAGGCCCCTCATAAATACATAAATTACATAATTGGTCCTTGGGCTTATTGCTTAAACAATCCAAATCCGGATCCAACACTAAACCTTAACACTAAAATAAAACCACTACCCAACCCAACCTTTATCATTTACCCAACCCAACACTAAAACTAAAACCCAACCCCAAGCCCAATGTTTACCCAGCCCAACCATTCAACTCAGTCAAACAAGTCAAACCCGTCTTCCTTATACCACCATACCCGCCAAAACCACCCAGTCACCCCCCACCTCAACAATACCACTAACCCAATCATCCCCCCTCCTCCTACAAGTTACCTAACACATCCAAATGCATTAATTGCTTCCTCCCCACTCCCCACTAGCTAAAGCAGATAAAAATCCCATTTTCCTGTTTTCCCGCCAATTTTACAAGTGGACTGTGGAGATTAAATTGGAGCAATTGGATGGTGGGGATTTGTTCAAGAATGTCGGCTAGGATTATCCCACCATAGTCTTGTATATATAGAAGCTTTTGTAAGCCATTATTGGCAAGTAGTTAACTAGTAGAATAATTGTTTTTTAATTTCCAGTAGCTTAAAGTTGTAATTTCGAATTTCAATCAATTAATACAAGTAAAATTAGTGTATTTGTTGTTGTTCTTAGTTTATTATCAGTAGTTATTTATAATTCCAAGTTTCCTGATTTTCATATGTTCTGAGTAATTCGAATCATAATAAGTAGTGTATGAAATAGCTTCTCAACTATTTTTAATAACTTATATAAGCTTTACATAGCTTATTATAAGTTTATTATAGTCTAAAATTGTTCTGAATTCAAAATTGGAAGATGGTCAATGAAAGTCAACTTGGAGGTCAATAAGCCATTTCTGGGTGGATAAGCTAGTTTAGGAAGCTTTTCTGGGTTATCTAGCTTGTTTTTGACAAGCTAGATTGGTCCTTGGTTCCTTGTTCTTTGTGCATCAGTTCACATCAGTTGTAAGCTTTTCTAAGCTTTTGCTTAATTTTTCATTTGACTGTTATTGTGCTTATAAGTAGCTTATTGTTGTTTTTATTTGTTAATTGTTAGTTTGTGATCATAGTTGATCAATAAAATCAGTAGTCAGTAGCTTGTTCTTTATTTTTCTTAAAAAACTTGAAAAAAGACCAAAATTAGTCAAACCTAGCATAACTGATTAGAGTGCTTATTTTTGTGATATAAGTTGCTCATTAGTGTTAATATAAGTTAGTTCATCAATAATATATAGACTTTTAGTTTAAAAAATTGTTTTTCCTTTGTTAAACCAAGACAGTCAAAACATTAAGGGGTGTTTGGTTGTGAGCAGTCAATTGGTCAAATCATTTGTTACTGTACAATTGCCATTATCCCAACTTTGATCAAGCTTATCTTGGTCATTTTAAGCTGTTTTCAAGTTACTTTAAGTCCAATTGATAGGTTTTGTGGTTTTAAGCCATTTGTGGAAATCTTAGGAACCCAACTGTCCAAATAAGCTCATACAAGCCTCAAGCTTGTTTTGCCCTTTTCATTGGCTTTTCTGAGTCACAAGTAGGCCATATAGTACAAGCATAATAGTTGGTTTAGTGTTCTTTGGTGTTGTGCATTTTCTGCACAGATCAGATAAAACAGCAGACCAAGCAGCTGATGTTGCTGATCTTGGCCTCAATTAGGCTTCAATTGAAGTGCTATTGATAGGGCTTTTGTGGTTTTTAGATAGTCAGTAGTGCTACCTAAGTTTTGCCCCCATAATATTGCACTTCAATAGCTTATTTCACCCCTTAATTTGGTCTGCAATCTTGCCTTTTTCTGAATTTTCTGTTTCAAATTTTGCAACAGCCATGTGTCCATTTGGCTTATTTTGTGGATTGGTTGTTTGCAATAAGTTGTTTTGAGCTCACATAAGTTGGTTTAACCATTTCTGAGCAGTTGGTGCACTTTAGTGCTTTTTAGCTTATTTTTGGCTTATTAGCTTATTGCTTATTAGCCCAAATCTGCTTATCAGGCTTAGTAAACTTCTGTTTTTATTTTTCCCACCTTTCTAATATTAATTTAGATTTGCTCAGAAAATTTCATAATTTTCTAATTAGTTTTGATATTTTTAATCTTTTTAATTAGTTTATAGTAGTAATTAAATCATAATAAATAGAAAAATAATCAGAAAAATATAATTCCAATTTTCATAATTTTATTTTGTCATTTTTAATCTAGGAAAAATATAAAAATATTTTTAGACCTTAAGAAAATCAAAAATAGAAATAAAGTGATAGCTTCTATTTAATAGAATTTATCTTTTTAAATTTTAATTAAGTAATTTTCATTTTTATAATTTTCTTAGCTTTTATTTACTTAGTAATATTTTTAGAAAAAGTTTTAGATTTTTCTTTTTCCATTTAGTATTTTTTATAAATTTAAATAGTTTAATAAGTTATTTAATAATAAATAATTAATAATAATTAGATAAAAGTGTTAAAAATATAATTTAAGTTTTTAAATAAGTTTTAAGTTATTTTACATTTTTTAGGTTTTAATTTTCTAAAATTTTAGTTTTTGTCCCATTTTAGCTTTTTCGTTGCGCGTTTTTAAGTTTATTCGCGTTTAATTTTCCTGTGCATATCTGTTTTAATTTGTTATTTAAAATTGTTAAATAAAGCAAAATCAAAAGCAATCTAAATCATCTGTCACTTTAATCCAAAGCTTTTCACAGTTTTCCATTCACACCTCGTTGGGAAACGACCCAGGTGATCACTTGCCTGGTTTCACACACTACACACGAGCATCCTGTTCTGAGTCTGCATTTGTTTAAATATAAGTGTTGTTTCGGGACGGATCAAATTTTGGCGCCGCTGCCGGGGAGGTGTGCTGCGACTGTTGTGTAAGTTTAAGCGATTAGTGATCTGAGACCCTTCTATCAGAAGTTCCTATTTCCCAAAAACAATATAAAATACAAAAATATTTTCTTTTCTTTTCTATATATATTATTATTATTATTATCATATCAAAAATAAAAACACCAAAAATAATTTCCATTTTCTTTGTTAATAATAAATAACAATAAAAAATTACCATCGAGAACCAAGACAGAGTACTACCTAACTGGGGGTACGACCATAATAAGTTCCCAAACCAAAGATTTAAAACTTGCCTTTGTATCACTTGCGAATATCGGCTCACCTTTGATTGATAAACAAACTCTAACGGAGGTTCTAGGATAGTCTGACATTAAATTGTCGGACTGAAAGAAGCGGGTTTTTAAGGAGCGTAATTGCCCACCTTTGCTTCTCCGCCACTCTGTGCGTTTATCTTTTAGAGAGCTACCGTACGCTTGCTGATTATTGGTTTAAGTTCACTTGTGTTTTGCTTCTGTCTTGTTTTAATTGGAATATTTTACTTAGTGCATGCGCACTCGTTCTTCCACGTCATCAAGCCCTTTACGTGAACTCGTAGAAATTCCGAGAAGACGTAATCGTAGACGTGCTGCCCAAATAGTCGAACCCGAGATTCGTACTGTTCTCACTGAAAATATGGCAGACGAACGCACCATGGCTGAAATGCTCCAGGCACCCACCGAGGGTTATGGAGATGCCATTGTTTTACCAGCCATCGATTCTGATCATTTTGAACTGAAAACACACTTGATTCAGCTCGTGTCCACCAACCAATTTCACGGGTTTGAACGAGAGGATCCTTATGCACACATTCGTTGGTTCAACAAACTGACATCCACAATCAATTACAAAAATGTGCCGCAAACAGTGATCAAATTGATGCTATTTCCATTTTCACTTGAGGGGGCAGCCCGAATTTGGCTGGATAAAGAACCCCCTCGATCCATTGAAACCTGGGAAGATCTCGTTAAGAAATTTGTAAATTATTTCTTCCCTCCATCAAAGACGACTAACCTAAAAAATGAAATTGCTGGTTTTCGTCAAGGTTTTGATGAAAATTTCGGAGAGGCGTGGGACAGATTTAAAGATCTCCTAAGAAAATGCCCACATCACGATTTCAATGTGTTACAACAAATAAATACGTTTTATAATGGGTTGACCCAAAACGATCAAGATGCACTCAATGCAGCCTCCGGTGGCAATATCTTGAATCGTAAACCCAGAGAGGTGGTTGAAATTTGTGAAAATAAATCAAAAGTTCCTATTTCTAGAAACAAAGTGAATGTTCCTGTCACTTCTGCTTCTTCTTCATCCGGTAACTCCTCAGAGTTAGCCTTTTTAACGGATTCAATGCGTTGTATGATGAAAGAAATAAAAGAATTAAAAAGTGAAGTTCATAAACCGGAACAAATCAAAGCAATAAACAAAGTGTGTGAAACTTGTGGTGGCCCACATGCGTATTTTGATTGTCAAGCAACCGATGCTTCTCTTTACCCAGCTCCCGTAGCTGCAGTAAATCAAAATCAATACCGTCCGCATGCTGA
Organism: Artemisia tridentata subsp. tridentata; assembly: GCA_021014915.2. Classification (NCBI taxonomy): domain Eukaryota; kingdom Viridiplantae; phylum Streptophyta; class Magnoliopsida; order Asterales; family Asteraceae; genus Artemisia; species Artemisia tridentata. Next base: position 30,854,108 of record CP139502.1, on the reverse strand, counting down.
GACTCAGTACCGAGCACCGAATGCTATGGTCCCACCTGGTTTTCCACCCGTGCCAAATCAGAATAATCAAAACCGCTTTGTTCAAAATCAGGGACAAAATTTTCACAACTCTCAAAATTTCAATCAAAACCGAGGTCAGAATCAGGGTAATTTTAATCAAAACCGTGGTCCAAATTTTAATCAAAACCAAGGTTCAAACCGAAATCAGACGTCCTCAGATGAGTTGCTTATGCAATTCATGAAAACCCAAGAGGAAACAAATAAGACACAACGTGAGACAAACCAATTATTGGTTGCCCAATTAAACCAGATCAAAAAATCTTTAACTGATATACCTTCTACCTCGGGAGGTCTCCCAAGTAACACTGTTACCAACCCTAGGGGTGAACTCAAAGCTGTCAGTACACGGAGTGGTAAATCTCATGTCGAATTCAAGGTGATAAAGGATCCGGTACTTCCCACTAACAATGGAAGTACTAAATACGTCCAACCTTCAGTCATCCAACCTTCTGTCATCCAAAAATCTACACCCACAATTGCTCCTCAGCCGTCTAGAATCGATCCTACTCTTTCACGATTTACGGTTAAAAGTTTGTCAACCAAACTTAGTGAGCAAAGATCAGCCAGATATTATTCCGAAATGCTCAATGCTGTTCCTATCAGTGTACTTGATGACAGTGATGATGATGAAGATACCACTTTCGTCAAAGCTATCACCACTCGGAGTGGTGCTTCTTATAAAGGGCCAGCTGGCCCTATTCCTCCTCCATTATTTGAAATGGAAAAAGAGACGGAGGATACAACGGACAAAGTGCAAATTCCAATCCCACAAAGTACAGCACATGTCTATCCTCCGGTTGTCCCGAAAAAATCCAAACCAGGAGTTGTCTTTGAGACTCCTGAAGTCATTGCTCCTAAATCCAAACCTCACATTCCTTACCCATCGCGCTTAAATGAGCAAAAGCTCCGTGAGAAGGCTAGTCAGCAAAATGATAAATTCTATCAAATCTTTAAAGAATTACATTTTGACATAAGCTTTGCGGATGCTACTATTCTGATGCCCAAATTTGCAGCAGCAATCAAACACTTGTTAAGCAACAAGGAAAAACTGATTGAAATGGCTAAAACTCCAGTAAATGAGAACTGCTCAGCGGTTATCTTGAAAAAGCTTCCGGAGAAGCTTGGAGATCCTGGAAAGTTTCTACTACCTTGTGTCTTTCCAGGAATGGTTGAATGTTATGCCTTAGCAGATCTAGGTGCAAGCATCAACCTGATGCCTCATTCAGTATGGAAGAAACTCTCTCTTCCGGCTCTTACTCCTACCTGCATGACTCTTGAGCTTGCAGATCGAACCATAACTCATCCCTGCGGCATTGCCGAAGATGTATTTGTGAAGATAGGAAAGTTCCATTTTCCAGCTGACTTTGTGGTTGTTGATTTCGATGCTGACCAAAAGGTTCCTCTAATTCTTGGACGAGGATTCCTAAAAACGGGCCATGCTCTTATTGATGTATTTAAGCATGAAATCACCTTGCGTGTGGATAAGGAAGCTGTTACCTTTAACCATGATCAAACATCGAAGTACTCCTCTAATTTTGATTCTGCTTCGGTTAACCGAATCGATGTCATTGACATTACTTCAAAGGAGTACTCTCAAGAAAATCTTGGTTATTTTCATAATTCTGTGAGTGGGGAACCCACCACATCTTCTCAACATATCATAGCCGACTCTTCCCCTTCTCTCACTTCGGTTGAGGGAAGTGATCCCTTTTGGGATGAAGTCGATGCTTTTCTCGCTGTAGATAGTTCACCTCCAAATGAGGTTGATGATAACTATCTTGATCCTGAGGGGGATATCCTTTTTCTAGAAAATTTGTTAAACGAAGATTCATCTTCCCCTCTTCCACCAAAACAACTTCATAATGAGGAAACTGATAAATTTCCGGAGATCAAGTTTAAGGACTTGCCTCCTCCACTTGCAATTCTTGAGGAGGAAGTTCTTGTCTTAATTGCTATTCAGATCTCTCTTCTTCCCTTCACCTACCCGGTGATTTCCCCTATCTTTCACTCATTTGGGAGTGAGGATATTACTTTTGACCCCGGCATTGTCCATCTAACATTGGTTTAAATGCCGGATTTCCTGGTCTCTTACTTCCCCATAAACTTTTAAATTGTTTTTTTCTCCCGGGCTGTTCAGGAACCCTTTGTTACAGTTGACCGTTCACAAGCGGTTAGCTTGCGTGATAAACCTGACTGTTCGGGAGGAATCAACTCAATTCGGGGTCGAGTCAAGCTAGCGACTCGGTTAATAAAAACAGTAGCAAAATATGGGTTTTTCACCCATGTCTCGCCCTAGTGTGGGGGAGATGCCCCACATGTTGTAAATATCTCTAGTGAAAAAAAAAAAAAAAAAAAAAAAAAAGGGAATTTGCATGCCTTAACGGCTTAAATGCAAATTAAATAAAAATAAAATAAATAAGTATATAAAATAAAGGCTATTAGTATTTCCCTTTCACGTTCTAAGTGTTGGTTTAACAACCGGTTCTTTGAATATTGAGGGCAATATTCAGTTCTAAGTGTGGGGGGGAATTCTTGCGAATTTGACCAAATGTATCATCAAGTACCCCCATTTTAGCCAAAATTTTAAAAAATTTTTTCTCACTTAGAACGCAATAAATGGTTATCAGTCCGCCATGTCTAACTCACATAAGGATTGGCTAATCCGAGAGCAAACGGCTCTTGGTAAAGATATATCAAATCCGTTGATGGCTTGCAATTTGCCCAAAATTGTATGGTATTCGACTCACCATATCTTCATAAGTGAAGAGTTGGCTAGCCCGCAAGGTTATGGCTTGTGGTAAAGGCAGTGGAAAATCCATGATTGGTAATCAGCTCACCAAAGATAATATTGATAATTTATCTAAGAGTTGGCTAGTCCAGAAGCAAACGGCTTCTGGTAAAGACAAATCAAAACCGTTGACAGCTTATGGTTTGCTCAAAATCACTTGGTTATCATTGTACCAAAGTTCTTACTTGAACTGAAACAATTGGCTACTCCAGAAGTAATGGCTTTTGGTAAAGAGTCTTTCAAATCCATTAAATCTTCATAAAATATTGCTATACTCATCATTTTTACCTAATCTGAGCTGCCAAAACATCCAAAAACACTCAGAAATGCATCATAATACTGAAATTATCCCAAAATTGTGTTTTATATGTTTCAGATGCAAAATGTTTAAAAACAGTTGAAAAACGAACAAAGTTTGCATAATTGGCAGTTTCAGTCCCTCAACTTTCAAAAGTTGTCAAAACTAGTCCCTGAAGGTTTTAAATAAATAAAAAGTCAACTTAAGTCCTTGGGAAACCAAAAATGTTCACAAGTGATCCCTGGATAAAAGTTTACACAACTTGGCAACTTTTACCCCTCAAGTATCAAAATTGGCAAAAATGGTCCCTGGGTATTATAAAACTTGAAATTTCACAAAATACCCTTGTACTATGCATGAACCTACAAATTGGAACACTTTTGATAACTTTTGGGAAATTACAAAACAAACCCCTCTAAAATCCAAAATTACATAAAAGGTCCTTAAAGTTTTAAAATGTTAAAAATATACAACTTTAGTCCTTGTGTTATTGTATAATGGCAGGTTTAGTCCTTGAAAGGAGTTTGGAAACTTTACACTTCAGGCCCCTCATAAATACATAAATTACATAATTGGTCCTTGGGCTTATTGCTTAAACAATCCAAATCCGGATCCAACACTAAACCTTAACACTAAAATAAAACCACTACCCAACCCAACCTTTATCATTTACCCAACCCAACACTAAAACTAAAACCCAACCCCAAGCCTAATGTTTACCCAGCCCAACCATTCAACTCAGTCAAACAAGTCAAACCCGTCTTCCTTATACCACCATACCCGCCAAAACCAACCAGTCACCCCCCACCTCACCAATACCACTAACCCAGTCATCCCCCCTCCTCCTACAAGTTACCTAACACATCCAAATGCATTAATTGCTTCCTCCCCACTCCCCACTAGCTAAAGCAGATAAAAATCCCATTTTCCTGTTTTCCCGCCAATTTTACAAGTGGACTGTGGAGATTAAATTGGAGCAATTGGATGGTGGGGATTTGTTCAAGAATGTCGGCTAGGATTATCCCACCATAGTCTTGTATATATAGAAGCTTTTGTAAGCCATTATTGGTAAGTAGTTAACTAGTAGAATAATTGTTTTTTAATTTCCAGTAGCTTAAAGTTGTAATTTCGAATTTCAATCAATTAATACAAGTAAAATTAGTGTATTTGTTGTTGTTCTTAGTTTATTATCAGTAGTTATTTATAATTCCAAGTTTCCTGATTTTCATATGTTCTGAGTAATTCGAATCATAATAAGTAGTGTATGAAATAGCTTCTCAACTATTTTTAATAACTTATATAAGCTTTACATAGCTTATTATAAGTTTATTATAGTCTAAAATTGTTCTGAATTCAAAATTGGAAGATGGTCAATGAAAGTCAACTTGGAGGTCAATAAGCCATTTCTGGGTGGATAACCTAGTTCAGGAAGCTTTTTTGGGTTATCTAGCTTGTTTTTGACAAGCTAGATTGGTCCTTGGTTCCTTGTTCTTTGTGCATCAGTTCACATCAGTTGTAAGCTTTTCTAAGCTTTTGCTTAATTTTTCATTTGACTGTTATTGTGCTTATAAGTAGCTTATTGTTGTTTTTATTTGTTAATTGTTAGTTTGTGATCATAGTTGATCAATAAAATCAGTAGTCAGTAGCTTGTTCTTTATTTTTCTTAAAAAACTTGAAAAAAGACCAAAATTAGTCAAACCTAGCATAACTGATTAGAGTGCTTATTTTTGTGATATAAGTTGCTCATTAGTGTTAATATAAGTTAGTTCATCAATAATATATAGACTTTTAGTTTAAAAAATTGTTTTTCCTTTGTTAAACCAAGACAGTCAAAACATTAAGGGGTGTTTGGTTGTGAGCAGTCAATTGGTCAAATCATTTGTTACTGTACAATTGCCATTATCCCAACTTTGATCAAGCTTATCTTGGTCATTTTAAGCTGTTTTCAAGTTACTTTAAGTCCAATTGATAGGTTTTGTGGTTTTAAGCCATTTGTGGAAATCTTAGGAACCCAACTGTCCAAATAAGCTCATACAAGCCTCAAGCTTGTTTTGCCCTTTTCATTGGCTTTTCTGAGTCACAAGTAGGCCATATAGTACAAGCATAATAGTTAGTTTAGTGTTCTTTGGTGTTGTGCATTTTCTGCACAGATCAGATAAAACAGCAGACCAAGCAGCTGATGTTGCTGATCTTGGCCTCAATTAGGCTTCAATTGAAGTGCTATTGATAGGGCTTTTGTGGTTTTTAGATAGTCAGTAGTGCTACCTAAGTTTTGCCCCCATAATATTGCACTTCAATAGCTTATTTCACCTCTTAATTTGGTCTGCAATCTTGCCTTTTTCTGAATTTTCTGTTTCAAATTTTGCAACAGCCATGTGTCCATTTGGCTTATTTTGTGGATTGGTTGTTTGCAATAAGTTGTTTTGAGCTCACATAAGTTGGTTTAACCATTTCTGAGCAGTTGGTGCACTTTAGTGCTTTTTAGCTTATTTTTGGCTTATTAGCTTATTGCTTATTAGCCCAAATCTGCTTATCAGGCTTAGTAAACTTCTGTTTTTATTTTTCCCACCTTTCTAATATTAATTTAGATTTGCTCAGAAAATTTCATAATTTTCTAATTAGTTTTGATATTTTTAATCTTTTTAATTAGTTTATAGTAGTAATTAAATCATAATAAATAGAAAAATAATCAGAAAAATATAATTCCAATTTTCATAATTTTATTTTGTCATTTTTAATCTAGGAAAAATATAAAAATATTTTTAGACCTTAAGAAAATCAAAAATAGAAATAAAGTGATAGCTTCTATTTAATAGAATTTATCTTTTTAAATTTTAATTAAGTAATTTTCATTTTTATAATTTTCTTAGCTTTTATTTACTTAGTAATATTTTTAGAAAAAGTTTTAGATTTTTCTTTTTCCATTTAGTATTTTTTATAAATTTAAATAGTTTAATAAGTTATTTAATAATAAATAATTAATAATAATTAGATAAAAAGTGTTAAAAATATAATTTAAGTTTTTAAATAAGTTTTAAGTTATTTTACATTTTTTAGGTTTTAATTTTCTAAAATTTTAGTTTTTGTCCCATTTTAGCCTTTTCGTTGCGCGTTTTTAAGTTTATTCGCGTTTAATTTTCCTGTGCATATCTGTTTTAATCTGTTATTTAAAATTGTTAAATAAAGCAAAATCAAAAGCAATCTAAATCATCTGTCACTTTAATCCAAAGCTTTTCACAGTTTTCCATTCACACCTCGTTGGGAAACGACCCAGGTGATCACTTGCCTGGTTTCACACACTACACACGAGCATCCTGTTCTGAGTCTGCATTTGTTTAAATATAAGTGTTGTTTCGGGACGGATCAGGTATCGTAATCTAAGGCTTGTTCTTAGGATAGCCAAACGTTATGATTGTCTTAGTGAGCCTCTTCCGGTTGCTCCTCCTGCTAACTCTTCTAATAATGCACTTAGAGAGTATAACGAAGCTTATGACAAGCACAATGATGCGGCTTGTCTCATGCTATCGGGGATGGATCCTCAGCTGGTAAAACAGTTTGAGAATCATAGTCTGATGCAAATGATTGAGGAACTCAGACGTATGTTTGAGAAACCTCCAATGGCTGAGTTGTATGACGTACTTGACAATATAGCCAAGTGCAAGCAGGAAGCAACAACACCCGTAAGTACCCATGTGCTAGAAATGAAAGGTTATCTTGACCAATTGGATGCACTTGGATGCGGGTATGTGGAAGATGTTAAAGTTGGCCTCATCAATAAATCCCTCAATGAGGAATTGTATGGTGACTTCGTGCGCAACTTTAACATGCATTGCAAGGGGAAGACATTTTCTGACTTGCATGCAATGCTCATTGAACATGAGAAAGGACTCGCTAAGAAAGCTCTTACACCTGCTGTGATGGTAATTAGAGGTGGTAGGGTAGCTAAGCCCGGTAAACCGCACAAAGTGAACAAGAAGGGCAAAGGGAAAGCTGACAAAGGAAAACAGGTCGTGATCCATCAGCAGAAGCCTAAGAAGCAGAATCCTCCTCCCAAGAAGGATTATCCTAAAAAGGATACGGCTGCTTGTCACCACTGTAACACTCCTGGACATTGGAAGAGGGACTGTCCATTGCTGCTTGAGGAGTGTCGCAAGAATAAAAATGCCAAGGCTGGTCAGGGCGCCAACACATCAGGTATTTTTATGGTTGAATTATTTTCCTTTCCTCATAAGCAAAATGCCTGGATATATGATACAGGATGTGGTACTCACATTTGTAATACATCGCAGGGGCTTAGAGGTGTGAAGAAGCTGAACTATGGGGAATGCTACTTGTATGTCGGCAACGGTATACGTGCAGCAGTGGAAGCCATAGGGACTTTTGATTTACTGTTACCTTCGGGTTTAATTTTAGTATTGAACAATTGTCATTACGCACCGTCTATTGTTAGAGGTGTCGTTTCAGTTTCTTTATTGTTGGATATTGGTTTTGAGCATACTTTTAATAATAATGGAATTTCTGTTTCTCTAAATTCTGTTTTTTACTTTAATGCTATTCCATTAGATGGTGTGTTTGAAATTGACATGGAGAACCATGTCTCCAACGGAAATGATTCTATGTATAGCATCGAAAATAAGAGAATTAAGTCTAACTTGGATTCGTCTTATTTATGGCACTGTCGTCTTGCTCACATAGGCAAGAAACGCATGGAAAAGCTGCTACGTGATGGGCTTTTACCAAATATCAATGATGATTCAGTTGATAAATGCGAATCTTGCATATCTGGGAAGATGACGAAGAAACCTTTCCATAGCAATATGGAAAAGGCTTCGGATATACTTGGATTGATACACACGGATGTGTGTGGTCAACTTAGACATGTGTCTAAACGCGGTGCTACCTACTTCCTAACCTTCACGGATGACTATAGTCGTTATGGTTGTGTTTATTTACTTAAACACAAACATGAAGTCTTTGAGACATTCAAGGTTTTTAAGAATGAAGTAGAATTACAGCTCGGAAAGAAGATTAAGGCCCTTCGATCCGATCGTGGTGGTGAGTATTTAAGCCAAGAGTTTAAAGATTATCTAGCTGAGTGTGGCATTGTCCAACAACTCACTTCTCCTTATACTCCACAACAAAATGGTGTATCTGAAAGGAGAAATCGTACATTGCTTGATATGGTACGATCTATGTTTAATCTTACAACTCTTCCCTTATCCTTTTGGGATTATGCTCTTGAAAGTGTTGTTCGCATATTAAATATGGTTCTAACTAAGAAGGTGGATAAGACTCCATATGAATTATGGACTGGAAAAGCTCCCAACTTGTCTTACTTAAAGATCTGGGGTTGTGAGGCGTTTGTTAAACGTGACTCACCTGATAAACTCCAACAAAGATCTGTTAAGTGTATCTTCGTAGGATACCCTAAGGAAACAAGGGGTTACTACTTTTACTTCCCACCAGAAAATAAAGTCATTGTGGCTAGATATGGTGAATTCCTTGAGGAGAGTTTCTTGTCTCAAGAATTCAAGGGGATAGTATATGATCTCGAAAGTGATCATGAAGATACGTCACCTTCTGAAGGCACTAACACACTTCCTGTGGAACCTGAAAGTTTAGGTCCTCCACCTGAAGTTGAAGTGGTACCCATCCATAGATCTTCAAGATCTACAAAAGCTCCTGATCGACTATGTTTAAACATAGAGGATGAGGATTCTATACTAGTGGATCTCGATGAGCCAACTAGTTATAGGGCTGCCATTAATAGTCCTGAAAAGGATAAATGGCAGGTAGCCATGGATGGGGAAATGCAATCCATGAAAGACAATAAAGTCTGGATTGAAGTAGACCTTCCTCCCAATGCTAAGATAGTTGGGAGTAAGTGGCTCTTCAAAAAGAAGACGGACATGGATGGCAATGTACACACCTACAAAGCTCGTTTGGTGGCTAAAGGCTTTACCCAAACATATGGTGTTGACTATGAGGAGACATTTTCTCCTGTGGCCGACAGTAGAGCTATTAGAATTCTTATAGCCATAGCTGCCTACTATGACTATAAGATTTGGCAGATGGATGTCAAAACCGCCTTTCGGAATGGTCGCCTAGATGAAGACATCTATATGGCGCAACCTGAGGGGTTTGTGAATCCACAATTTCCTGAGCGTGTATGCAAACTTCAAAGATCCATTTATGGATTGAAGCAAGCATCCAGGCAATGGAATAAGAAATTTGATGAGGAAATCAAGAAGTTTGGATTTACTCAAAATTTCGATGAGCCATGTGTATACCACAAAGTTAGTGGGAGTAACACTACTTTTCTTGTCCTATATGTTGATGATATATTAATCATGGGAAATGATATACCAAGTCTTAATGAAGTTAAGGATTATCTTGGTAAGTGTTTTTCCATGAAGGATTTAGGAGAAGCAGCGTATATCCTTGAAATCAAGATCTATAGAGACAGATCTAAGCGGTTGATCGGTTTAAGCCAAAGTGCTTACATGGATAAAATATTGAAGAGATTCAATATGCAAAATTCCAAGAAGGGATATTTGCCCATGCAAGTAGAACATGGCTTAAGTAGCGAAATGTGTACTTCGACACCTGAAGAGGTGGCATACATGAAGAAAGTTCCGTATGCTTCGGCAGTAGGATCTATCATGTATGCAGTTAGATGTACAAGGCCAGATGTGGCATTCACACAAAATTTAACCAGTCGTTATCAGCAAAACCCAGGGAAAGATCACTGGCATGCTGTTAAGAACATTCTTAAGTATTTAAGGAATACAAAAGATATGTTTCTAGTTTTCGGGGAAAATCCAGACGCAGAACTGAATGTTACAGGTTTCTGCGATGCGTCCTTTCAGACTGATAAAGATGATACGAAGTCTCAGACGGGTTATGTTTTTGTCATAAATGGAGGAGCTGTAGACTGGAAGAGTAAGAAGCAGAGTACAACGGCCATGTCTGCTACAGAAGCTGAGTATATTGCTGCATCGGAAGCTGCACAAGAAGCTGTTTGGATAAGGAAATTTATTTCGGATCTTGGAGTGATGCCGTCAAATAAATTACCTATAAATGTGTATTGCGACAACTCTGCTGCAATCACATTCGCCAATGAACCTGGAGTTATGAAAGGCGCCAGACATTTTCGTAGAAAATACCACTATGTTCGAGAACAAGTCGAACTGGGTGAAATCAATGTACTCAAAGTTCACACAGATGACAATCTGGCTGATCCTTTCACGAAGGCATTACCTAAGGAAACATTTACTCGACATGCTAAGGGTATTGGTCTTCGTTTAGCCGATAGTTTCATGTAAATCTGTTGATTAGTATTTGGATAGGGACGTGTAAACAATTATTATTTTTGATGCGTGGTTTTGTAACCTTACAACAGGTTTTACCTCTCGAGGGATCTCAAGAGGCTTACAACCCCACCAGGCAGTGTACCTGACCGATGTAGTATAGTGTAGTGGTAAGTACGGGGGATTGATCGTTCTCCACAGGGAATAGTGTTCGTTAGGTATGAAAGACTACTCTAATAGGTCTAAGGGTTGAGGAAGATTCTTTTTTTTTATGTTTTTATATTTTTATGAAAGCAAGTAAAATCTCGGTTTTGAAGGAGTGGGCGGAATTAGTTGCTAGTCAACTAACCCAAATAACTACAAATGCAAATAAAATAAACTAACTGAAAATAAAATGTTGGTGAGAAACTTATGTGTAGAGAAATGTGTTTACTTAGATTTCCTTACTCCCTAACTATCTTTTACCGGTTAATTAGTGTGTATTAGTCGCGTGGATGACGGGTGTATTCCTTAATACCAATCGTGGGGTGGCGTACGTACTTCCCCAACTCTACAAGCTCCTACTTCACTCCTATGTCGAGCCGGCTAGGAAGCTCCTAACATGGGATCACTAGAATTCGCTTGTGCATTAAATACAACCATAAAAACCTTTAGTACGCATTTGGTTCATGTTTCTTAAGACGTTCAAGCAAGTTACCGAATAGGAAGTTAGCCAGTTTTCTTAAGCCTAACATAGATAAACAATCATCCAATACAACTAATAACACACTAATAACCAATAATCAATAGCTAGGTTTCATTAGATCTAAGCAAACACAAGATAAATCTAGCCTAACATGTTAAACAAAAGACAAGAATAAGATAGAATCAAACAACACATAGACATATTGAATGATTAATTGATAACTTATCTTTCAATGTAACATGGAAGATCTCAAGGCAAAAAGCCTTGAAAAAGAAGCTAAACTCGTCTTAGGGTTTTCTCCCAAAATTCCACACACTAAGCTCTCCACTAATGACAAAAAATTAGAAAACTATATATAGATTTTTGGATCTGACGGCGTCACGTTATGGAGTGTGACGCCGTCACCTCGCCGCTTTTAGGGTTCCCGGATGACCTTCTTGACGCCGTCCCTCTTTAGCTCTTCAAAAATCCATTCTGGCTTATCAAGGCTTGACGCCGTCGAACCTTGAACGTGACGCCGTCCCTCTTTGATTTAAGCCGTGACGCCCTTGATCAAGTTAAAGCGTGACGCCGTCAGAATTCACATGCTATTTTCACTGGCTTATCATGAGTAAATTTCACGTCCACTTTTTCTTGCCAAGGCATGACGCCGTCTGGGGTTAATTGTGACGCCGTCATAGGTAACTTTCAGCCGATTTTTGAGACTTTGCCGTTTTCTTCACTTTTATGCTCCAAAAACGTCCAAAATGCCTCCTTTTCCAGATTTCTCCTCAAAAGTACCTAAAATGACAAAAGGAACGATTTAGGGCAATATTTGATCAAATAAATACGATTTAGGGCTTAAATGACCCCTTAAAAGCGATACACTTTTCGCTTCATCAATTTTAATAAAATAAAGTGCGGATAACGTTTATTCTCATTATTAATATTTGTGTCATATATTTGCATGTTTAAATCTGTGAATAAATTAATTTATTCTAAATAGTCCGTTGTCAATTAATAATATGGGAATATTATTGAACTAATACAAATGTGAGGATTGGTAGAATGCACTGTAAGGTTGAGACGCCAATGTCACATGATATTCAATATTGGATAAATTGAATATAGGACTTATCCCAACCACATGATTATACTTCATGGATCATCGTCATTAAGTATATCATGAATATTTATCCTCTGACTTGAGATACCAGATAATTGCCGAGGATGTAGCTCATTTTTTTTAAGATAGTCTAACGCTATCCGTAAAAGGTAGTTATAAGGGCTATTTTTGGAAGTGATGCAAAGTTCGAGGGTTATGCTCGTAGTCAATAAAGGATTTGTTCCTTCAACTTTGTGTTGAAGTTTAATACTGCTTGGCCACTTGTAGGATTGACAAGATGTTTGCGTGCGCACGCCCAAAGTCTATCTGGAAGACGTTCAGATGTTTTGGTAATCTTGATCAATTATGTATAAACGAGAAACTAATTGTTAATTATGGAATGACCGAGATCCATATCCATATTAACGCGGTATTAGCAACAAAATGATAAGTATGATGATTAAATTCATCACGTGGTTTTTCCAGGAAAACCATACTCGGATCAAGCTGGGGGCATTGGGATCTGTTAAGCTAGACTAGCCCATGTCATTACTATATTAATAGTTATCCAAGTGGGAGCTGTTAGAGTTTATGTATAACTTTTAATATATGTATGTCCGGTTTCGAACTCGAGACTCGGGATTGCACACAATACGTTAGAGTTCCAATGGTTTGAATAAATTAAATATATTTTATATTTATATTTATTCATTTCACAAAAAACAAATACTTAACGATAGTTAGTACTTAACGGAGTTAGAGATAACGGTCGTTAAAGGACTAATTATGCAAAAGGGAGTTAGAAGGATCTAGAAACCCTTGAGTGGGCTTGGATCGGCCGAACCCTACTCTTGGGCTAGGGTGGTCAGTTTGTGTAGCTTGGAGAGGAGGTTAGGGATTGCTTATAAATACAATTCATTGTATTCATTGTTTTCTCTAATCTTGAATCCCTAACTAAGCCAAACTTCTATCTCTTCTTCTCCTCTAAGCCAACTTGATCGACCCATTTTTTAATACCACTAGGTATTGGCGATCCAAGTTGCTTATAAAGTGTTTGGTTTGTTTTGTGATTTGAACCTAGCTTTTCCCATTGGAACGCTAGCATTGCGTGTGTACAAGAACGAGTAACAAGCTTATTTTAGCTTGTGTGTTTTGGTATTGTTCGATCGGGTTAATACACAAATATGTTACTAAACTTTCCAAAAAAGTTCGCCTAAGTTACTTGACACGTGCTAAACAGTCAACTAATATTGACCACAGATGTTGGTCAACAAAGGTCAAACAATTAAGAGCACAATGCAATTAACCAAGGAGTATAGTTTTATCCCCGGGTCGTTTAAGTCCCAGCGAGATGTGAAATTGTGCTTTAAAAACGACTTGTGATCAAGTGTTTATGAACAGAAAAGGGATTATGGTTTTGATTACACTAAGGAGATAAGAAAATAGCTTTAAACAAGCTATATAAACAAGAATGTAAAGACAAATTACTTAAAAACGTTTAAAACTAAAAGACGTACGTTTAAATTTAAATAAACGTAAACGTACGAAATAAAACGCGAGTTTTAAGAAATAAAAATCCTACAAATATGAAAATTATATTTTTACAATCCTAATAATAAAAGAAAATTATTTGAAAAAGAAAATTATTTTTTAGACTTATTAATTAATTATTATTAATTAAAAACTATTTAATTATTTATTTAAACTAATTAAAATTCTAATAAATACTAAAAGATCAAATAAAAATCTGAAATTTTTTATATAAATACTCTAAGGTAAATAGAAGCTAAGAAAATTATAAAAATGAAATTTACTTAATTAAAATTTAAAAAGATAAATTCTATTAAATAGAAGCTATCACTATATTTCTATTTTTGATTTTTCTTTAGGACTAAAAATATAATTATATTTTTCCTAGATTAAAAATGACAAAAGAAAATTATGAAAATTGGATTTATATTTTTCTGATTAATATTCTAATTATTATGATTTAATTACTATTTTAAATATTTTTTAACTATTTTACATTCTAATAAATACTAAACCAACAAAGAAAAATCTGAAATTTTTTCTGTAATTATCCTAAGGTGACAGAAACTTATGAAAAATATAAAATCAGAAAGTGCTTAAGTAAAAAGCAGAAAAATAAGCTAAAAAGCTCAAGCTTCTTAAATAGAAGCTGTCACTTTCTAAAAAGTGGATTTTATTGAAAACTTTCTACTACAAACTTATTATACTACTGAAAAGAAGTAACTTTAATGAAGACAAAAATTTTGAAACCTAAAAAATAAGCAGTTTGGAACTTAAAAGCTTAACAGCCAAGCTTTTGAGCTTGATGAGCTAAAAGCTTGAGAATAAGCTAAAAACTTATGGAACAAAGATGAAATGGTCTAAGACACTTGAAAATGATCTAAAGGAACCAAGAAAAGCTGGGTGCATAAGCCAGAAAAGCTCCAATAAGCTATTAAGCTTACTGATATGCTGTTGGGCTTGTGGAGCAGGGCAAATTTGCCCAACTTGCAGGCCTGATTTAGGAGTCCAGATGAGCTCTAAAAATCACAAGAAAATTTAGAGATATAGATAAGCTGGGTGAGCTTATTATCCCAGAAGATCAGCTTGTAAGGGCTTATGATGAGTGAGATAAAAATTCTACAAAATCTGCAAAAACCACAAAGACTGCCTGATGTAGTCTTGACTGATATGATGTGCAACTCAGTGCACACTTGTGCACTAGGTCTAAGAATTTGGGAACACACTAGATAGACTCAGTTGAGTAAGAAAATGCCCAAGTTATGGATCAAACAAGCTTGAGGCTTGTATTAGCTTATATGAGCTCCATGTTGACTGTTTTTAATACTAGGTGTGTAAGAATGCTAAATCTTGATATAGGTCTGATCAGACCTTGAAAAGAGCTTCTATGGACTTAGATAAGCTTGTGCAAAGTTGACCAAATGGTCAAGCTACAGTAAAGTGGGTTTTGGCTTGTGGACTGACTGAACCAAACAACCCTTAAGGGTTGACTGTTTTGAGTTTGAACTAGCAACTGGTTATTTTAAGCTCTGATTTGAACAATAACTGATTGAGTGACTTATATGAACTATATTAAGAAGCTTTTAACAGAAAAATAAGCACTAGATAAAGCTATACTACAATTAGCTATTTTTGGCCTTTTTTATGTTTTTGAGTGAAAATGAATACAAAGACAATTTAAACTGAGAAGATTAATGAAATAAGACTAGAAACCATCAATAAGCTAGAAATTATACTAACAAACTACAATTAAGCTGTTCTACAGTAGTAACAAGAAATAAGCTAAAAATGAGAAACAAGCTTACAAACGAATTGGATGAGAACTAAAGA
This sequence comes from Artemisia tridentata subsp. tridentata, assembly GCA_021014915.2. Lineage (NCBI taxonomy): Eukaryota > Viridiplantae > Streptophyta > Magnoliopsida > Asterales > Asteraceae > Artemisia > Artemisia tridentata. The sequence goes on along the minus strand of CP139502.1, from coordinate 30,838,523 downwards.
ACCAAGGACCAAGAAACCCTCTAGCTTGTTCACACAAGATAGAAAACACCCCTAAGCCTTCCATTATAGCTTATTATACTCCAGATAGCTTATTTATCCAAACTTTGACTTTTCTTTGACTTTTTCCATTGCTTGAAGTTCAGAGCTGAATTATACTAAATAATCTTACAAAAAGCTATATAAAGCTTTTATAAGCTTATTACAAGGTTACTTTGAGCTTTTGGTAGTACTTATATGAGACTGAGAGCTTATACGACTAATAGATTACTTGAAATTTGAGCATAACTAAATTCTCAACACAAAGTGACTTGAAATGGATTAATACAACTGAAAGGAATTTGCATTCAACTGAAATTTAAGTTTACATAAGTACATTGACTGAAATTAAAATTTGCGAGTAAAAATAAAACTAACTAACTATCTTTTTTCTATTACACAGTACTATTAATACTAAAAACATCAGGGATAATCTCTGTCGACATCTCTGAGTGATTCCCACCACTTCTTGACCTTTGATTGCTTGTAATTCATCATATCCGTCCACTTGGAATTTGGCGGGAAATCAGGACAAAAGTAGCTTGAGCAGGTTTTAACAATTAAAGAAATTTGGGTGTTTGTGGAGGTGGAGGGGAGAGATTAGTGACTGGGGTGATGAGGTGGAGGTGAAAGGTGGCCAAAAACCACCTGGTTTCAGGTATGGTGGTTTTGGCGGGGTTGTGTGAAAGGGAAGAAGGTTTGACCTGGGTTTGACTGGTATTGGTTATTTAAGTTGGGGTTGGGCCGGGTCAAGGGTTATGGTTGGGCTGGGTTTAGGATTTAGATAATATTGGGTTGGGTAGTGATAAAGGGTATTGGGTTTTATTTATTTTAGAGGATCCGGATTTGGTTTGTAGCTTAAATACAACAAGGACCAAAAGTGTAATTTTCTGAATAATGAAGGGCTGATGTTGCACTTTTCCAAAGTTACTCCAAAGGACCAATATTTGCCATAGATGAATAGTACAAGGGTCATAATTATTAATTTTCCATTTTAAATAACCCAGGGACCATTTTTGACACTTTTCAAAATTGAGGGACCAAAGTTGTCAATTTGCAATTTTTAACTTTAAAGGATTTCTTTTGACAACTTGTGAATTCCCAAGGACCTTTAATGATATTTTACATGTTTTGAATAATCAGGGACTAGATTTGACATGTTTTGAAAGTTGAGGGACTGAAATGCAAATTATGCCATTTATTGTTTGTTTTTCCCTGAAACTTATAAAAACACAGTCAGATGATATTTTTATACATTTTTAGACTTTTTAAAGTGTTTTTGACTGTTTCTGCAGCTCAAATGTGAAAGAAATGATGAGTATTTACACACTCATCAATCCCCCACACTAAACTATTGCTAGTCCCTAGCAATATTTTATGAAGATTTAATGGATTTGAAAGACTCTTTACCAAAAGCCATTACTTCTGGAGTAGCCAAATGTTTTAGTTCAAGTCAGAACTATGGTACACTGATAACCATGTGATTTTTAGCAAATCACCAGCTATAAACGGTTTTGATTTGTCTTTACCAGAAGCCGTTTGCTTCTGGACTAGCCATTGTTTTAGTATGTGATACTTTGGCACAATGATAACCAAATGATTTTGAGCAAACCATAAGTTGTAAACGGATTTGATTTGTCTTTACCAAAAGCCGTTTGCTTCTGGACTAGCCAACTCTTAGATAATTTATCAATATTATCTTTGGTGAGCTGATTACCAATTATGGTTTTTCCACTGCCTTTACCACAAGCCATAACCTTGCGGGCTAGCCAACTCTTCACTTATAAAGATATGGTGAGTCGAAAACCATACAATTTTTGGCAAATTGCAAGCCATAAACGGATTTGATACATCTTTACCCAGAGCCGTTTGCTCCGGGATTAGCCAATCCTTATGTGGGTTAGACATGGCGGACTGATAACCATTTATCGCGTTCTAAGTGAGAAAAAATTTTAAAATTTTGGCTAAAAATGGGGGTGCTAGATGATACATTTGATAAAATTCGCTAGAATTTCCCCCCCCACACTTAGAACTGAATATTGCCCTCAATATTCAAAGTACCGGCTATTAAACCAACACTTAGCACGTGAAAGGGAAATACTAATAGCCTTTTATTTCATATAGTTATTTATTTTATTTTTATTTAATTTGCATTTAAGCCGTTAAGGCATGCAAATTCCCTCTTTGGGAATGTTTTTTTTTTTTTTTTTTTTTTTTTTTTTTTTTTTTTTACATACTTACAACATGTGGGGCATCTCCCCCACACTTGGGTGGTAGAAAATAGAAAGAAGTCAGAAATATGGGTGAAAACCCATATGGTGCGGGCTAATGTTTTTTATCACCGAGTCACTAGCTTAACTCGACCCCGAATTAAGTTGATTCCTCCCGAACAGTCAGGTTTATCACGCAAGCTAACCGCTTGTGAACGGCCAACTGTAACAAAGGGTTCCTGAACAGCCCGGGAGAAAAAGCAATTTAAAAGTCTACGGGGAAGTAAGTGGAAGAGACCATCTCCCCCACACTAGGTGGTAGAAAAGAGAAAGAAAACAGAGACACGGGTGAGAACCCATGTTTTGCTAATGTTTTTGATCACCGAGTCACTAGCTTGACTCGATCCCCGCATTCATTGGTTCATGGGGAAAGTTTGAAGATCCGGGACAACCATGAATGGTATGTCCTCTCCAAAGTAGTGTTTTAATCGATGACCATTCACTTTGAAATTTGGTCCGTCATTTTGAGATAACTCAACGGTACCATATGGATAAACTTTTGTAACAGAGAATGGACCAGACCAACGGGATTTGAGTTTTCCCGAGAAAATCTTCAATCTGGAATTGAAAAGAAGGACTCGATCACCAACGTTGAAAACGCGGTTCTTGATTTTAGAGTCATGAATCTTCTTTGTCTTTTCTTTATAAATCAAAGAGTTCTCGTATGCTTGATCACGCAGTTCATTTAATTCATTCATTTGAACTTTACGGTGATCACCCGCAGTTTGAAGGTCAAAGTTAGCATGTTTCAAGGCCCAGTAGGCTTTGTGCTCTAATTCGATCGGAAGATGACATGCCTTTCCGTACACAAGCTTGTAAGGTGTACACCCGATGGGTGTTTTGTAAGCTGTACGAAAGGCCCATAGTGCATCATCCAACTTATCCGACCAGGATGCACGATTTTCTCCTACAGTCCTTTCTAAAATTCTTTTGATACCCCGATTTGAAACTTCAACTTGCCCACTTGTTTGTGGGTGATACGCAGTGGAAAGTCGGTGAGTTACACCATACTTTTGCATGACTTTATCAAATTTGTCATTACAGAAATGCGTACCACGATCACTGATTATAGCACGTGGAGTTCCAAAACGGGCAAAAAGAGCTTTTAGGAATTTTACAACAACTCGGGCATCATTGGTGGGTAAAGCTTTTGCTTCAACCCATTTTGACAAATAGTCAACAGCCACGAGAATGTATTTGTTTCCTCTGGATGATGGAAATGGCCCCATAAAGTCAATGCCCCAGACATCAAAGATTTCACAGACTTGAATAGCATTTTGTGGCATTTCATTTCGTTGTGAAATATTTCCGTGACGCTGACAAGCTTCACAAGTTTTGATGAGATCTTGGGCATCTTTATAGATTGTGGGCCAATAAAACCCGGAATCAAACACCTTTTTGGCGGTGTAGTTTGGACTATGATGGCCCCCCGTGGGTCCAGCATGGCAAGCTTTGAGAATGTCAATAGCTTCCTGTCCGTAAACACACCGTCGGATGACTTGATCCGCACAGATTTTGAATAAGTAGGGGTCGTCCCAGAAGTAATGTTTCACATCTTTGAAGAATTTATTCTTCTGCTGGGTCGACATCCCTTTCACTATGAAGTTACCCGCATGGTAATTTGCGAAGTCAGCAAACCATGGGGTAGTAGAATCTCCTCGAAAAGTAACCGCATTGAGTGTCTCGAGAGGAAATGTTTCATTTATTTCCTTTTTCTCGAAAACATCTTGGTGTGGGTTCTCTAATCGGGATAGATGATCAGCAGCTAGGTTCTCAGCTCCTTTTTTATCACGTATAATGATATCAAATTCTTGCAGGAGGAGAACCCAACGGAGTAATCTCGACTTTGCACCTTGTTTTGCAAAGAGATATTTGAGAGCCGAGTGATCCGTATACACTACACATTTTGTCAAGATCAAATATGGCCGAAACTTCTCAAAGGCATACACCACAGCCAACAATTCTTTTTCTGTAGTGGTGTAATGAGTTTGAGCTTCAGTCATTGTTTTACTTGCGTAGTGGATAGGCTGAAAATGTTTGGCTTTTCGTTGCCCCAGGACTGCACCGATAGCAAAATCACTTGCATCGCACATGAGTTCAAAGGGAAAATCCCAGTCGGGGGCAACTAGAATGGGTGCTTCTGTAAGCTTTTTCTTTAATATTTCAAAAGCTTTGATGCACTCGGGTGAGAAGATAAAAGGAGCATCCTTTTCAAGAAGATGAGTCATAGGCCGGGCGATTTTAGAAAAATCTTGTATGAATCTACGATAGAAACCGGCATGACCCAGAAAACTCCTAATACCTTTGACGGTAGTGGGATGAGGTAATTTACCAATGACATCAACTTTAGCTCTGTCAACCTCAATCCCGTTCTTTGATATCTTATGGTCGAGGACAATGCCCTCTTTGACCATAAAATGACTTTTCTCCCAATTTAGACAAAGATTGGTGTCTTTACACCGTTTCAACATGTTTTCTAAATTGGAGAGACATGCTTGGAACGAATCCCCAATGACCGAAAAGTCATCCATAAAGACCTCCATTGTTTTACCAATCATGTCGGTAAATATGGCCATCATACACCTCTGGAACGTGCCTGGAGCATTACATAAGCCGAAAGGCATACGTTTATAAGCAAAGGTTCCATAAGGGCATGTGAAGGTAGTCTTTTCTTGATCTTGTGGATCAATGGGAATTTGAAAGTAACCCGAGAAACCATCAAGGAAACAATAGTACTCGTTTCCTGCTAATCTCTCAAGCATCTGATCCATAAAAGGCAGAGGAAAATGGTCTTTACGGGTGGCATCATTTAGCTTACGATAGTCAATGCAAACACGCCACCCCGTAACCAATCGAGTTGGAATCAACTCATTTTCATCATTCGTGACAACAGTTATGCCACCCTTTTTTGGAACACAGTGAATGGGGCTAACCCAAGGACTATCAGAGATGGGATAAATCAATCCTGCATCAAGAAGTTTGAGAACTTCTTGTTTGATAACATCGTGGATTTTAGGATTCACCCTTCTTTGATGTTGGACTGCTGGTTTAAAGTCATCCTCCATTAAAATCTTGTGAGTACAAAATTCAGGGTCGATGCCCTTTATGTCGGAGAGTTTCCAAGCAATGGCTTGCTTGTGTGACTTTAAGACCTTTATTAGAGCAGTCTTTTCCTCATCACTTAAATTTTTAGCAATAATGACGGGTAATTTATCATTACCCTCCAAAAATGCGTACTCAAGATGAGGCGGTAAGTCTTTGAGTTCGACCTCAGGAAATTCATCAGTTTTCTCAACTGATTTGATTTCCTCATTATGAAGTTCAACGGGAGGGAGTGGAGGAGAATTGTCCTGATTTAACAATTTCTCAAGAAGAAGAATATCTCCCTCTAGATCAATCTCAGCGTCATCAATCCCCTCTAGGAATGAATCACACTCGAGAAAATCCTCGATCTCTTCCAAATTGAAATCACTTCCCTCAAACGGAGTGAGAGAAGGGGAAGAGTCGGACATGACAGGTAGAGAAGATGTGGTGGTATCCCCACTCACAGAATTATGAGAATAACCAAGAAACTCTTGAGAATACTCCTCTGAAACAATGTCAATGACATCGATTCGGTTAACCGATTCAGAATCGTAATTTGAGGAGTACCTCGAAGTTTGATCGAGGTTAAAGGTAACAGCTTCATGACCCACACGTAATGTGATTTCATGCTCAAATACATCTATGAGAGCACGGCCCGTTCTTAGGAATCCTCTTCCAAGAATGAGAGGAACCCTAGGATCAGCATCGAAATCAACAACCACAAAGTCAGCTGGAAAATGGAACTTTCCTACTTTCACAAATACGTCCTCAGCAATGCCAAGCGGACGAGATATTGAACGATCTGCAAGCTCAAGAGTCATGCAGGTAGGAGTAAGTTCAGGAAGAGAAAGTTTCTTCCATACTGATTTAGGCATCAGGTTGATGCTTGCTCCAAGATCGGCCAAGGCATAGCATTCAACCATTCCTGGAAAGACACAAGGTAGTAGAAACCTTCCAGGATCTCCAAGCTTCTCGGGAAGCTTTTTCAAGATAACTGCTGAGCAGTTCTCATTTAATGGAGTCTTTGCCATTTCAAACAGTTTTTCCTTGTTGCTTAACAAGTGTTTGATTGTGGATGCAAACTTGGGCATCAGAATGATAGCATCCGCAAAGCTTATGTCAAAGTGTAATTCTTGAAAAATTTGGAAGAATTTATCCATTTGTTGACTAGCTTTTTCGCGGAGCTTTTGCTCATTTAAACGTGATGGGTAGGGAATAGAAGTTTTGGATTTAGGGTTTTCAACCGGGGTTTCAGGATGTTCAAAGACAACTTGAGGTTTAGTCTTGGGTTTCGGGACAACTTGAGGTTGGACGTTGTTGGTACCTCCGTTATTAGTAGGAAGTACCTGGTCCTTAGTCACCTCAGGCTCACTTCCCACTACCTTGGGGGAAGAAGAAGAAGTGGTAGTGGAAACAGTGGGTCCCTCATATGAAACACCACTTCGGGTTGTGATCGCCTTAACATCGCCCTTCGGGTTAGCGATCGTGTTGCTCGGAAGTTTTCCTGAGCCCGAAGGTTGATCATTTAAAGATTTTTTAATCTCAGAGATCTGGCTGACCAACAACCTGTTTGTGTCCTCTTGAGCTTTCATGAACTGCCTCAATAACTCATCAGATGATGGATGTGGGGCTGGAATGGCTTGATGTTGATTAGGGAAATTTTGCATTCGGTTATTTTGATTATAACCTTGATGTTGAAAATTCCCTTGATTTGGATTACCATTTCCCTGAAAATGATTCCCCTGGTTGTAATTGTTTCGGTTAAAGTTTCCTTGGTGTTGGAAACCTTGATTTTGTCCAGAATTGAAATTCCCTTGGTTTTGATAACCTTGGTTCATTCGAGGTTGATTTTGGTTCCGGTTTTGCAAATTCTGGTTCTGATTAAAACCGGGTGGTCCTTGGTAGCTACTAGCTCGGTAACTTGGTTCTATTTGAGGACGGTATTGATTACCTCCCTGATTTGAAGTACCGGCTATAGCATTAACTTCAAAAGGACTACCATCGGTGGCAGTACAGTCGTAGTATGCGTGAGGGCCACCACAAGTAACACAGACTTCCACTTTCTTCACTTCAGCATGTGAAGGAGTTTGTGTGAAAGTGACTTTCTTTTGGCTTGAGAGAACCAAAGCTTGAATAGCGTCCGTGAGTTTGTCAATCTTAGCATCGGTGCTAGAAGTACTCACGAGAGATGAAGTAGAAGGACCGGCACTAGCCTGAGAATGATATGGCTTTGTCCGTGCAGTACGGACCTTAGACTTATTTTCAATAATCGCTAAAGCTTCTTTGACAGTTCTGCTCAAGAAATTACCTCCAGAGGAGGCATTGAGAGAATCTTGGTCGGATTGGCTCACACCATTATAGAAAGTGTCAATTTGCATTAACTCGGTAAAACCATGATGAGGACATTTACGAAGCAATTCTTTGAAACGATCCCACGCGTCACTAAACGATTCATCAAATCTTTGTGTGAATTTGATGATTTCATTTTTAAGACTTGTCGTTCTAGACGGTGGAAAAAATTCGTTTACAAACTTTGTAACTAAGTCCTCCCATGTCTCAATTGAACGAGGGGGTTGTTTTTCAAGCCATATCCGGGCTTGTCCCTCGAGAGAAAATGGGAATAGAAGAAGTTTGATTGAGCTAGACGAGATGTTCTTGTATTTGATGGTAGATGTAATCTTGTTAAACCATCGAATGTGAGCATGAGGATCATCCCTCTCAAAACCGTAGAATTGGCTAGAGGTTACAAGATTCAGTAACCCGGTTTTGAGCTCAAAACTCTCAGCTACAATAGCTGGAACAACAATGGCATCTCCATAACCCTCGATGGGTGCTTGGAGAAGCTCATTCATCGGCAAATCTGCCATGACGACAGAATCAGTACGTTCCTCAGATACGACTGATGGGGCAGAACGTCTACGACGTCTTCGAGGTATGTTTCCAAGCTCACGGAGAGGGCTTGATGACCTAGAAGAACGAGTGCGCATGCACTAAGACGAGTCTAAGAATCCTTTATAGTGGAGGAAACTTAGAAAAGGGGTAAGAAGATTCTTTTTGGATTTTTTTATTTGTTTATTGAGAAGTTAAGATGAAAACAAAAATTTTCAATTAAAATCAAGATCGAGAAAAAACACAAGTGAACTTAAACCAATAATCAACAGGCGTACGGTAGCTCTCTAAAAGATAAACGCACAGAGTGGCGGAGAAGCAGAGGTGGGCAATTAAATGCTCCTTAAAAACCCGCTTCTTTCAGTCCGACAATTTAATGTCAGACTATCCTAGAACCTCCGTTAGAGTTTGTTTATCAATTAAAGGTGAGCCGATATTCGCAAGTGATGAAGCGAAAAGTGTACCGCTTTTAAGGGGTCATTTAAGCCCGAAATCGTATTTATTTGATCAAATATCGCCCTAAATCGTTCCTTTTGTCATTTTAGGTACTTTTGAGGAGAAATCTGGAAAAGGAGGCATTTTGGACGTTTTTGGAGCATAAAAGTGAAGAAAACGACAAAGTCTCAAGAATCGGCTGAAAGTTACTCTTGACGGCGTCAGACTTAACTCTGGACGGCGTCATGCCTTGGCAAGAAAAGTAGGATGTGAAATTTACTCATGACGGGCCAGTGAGTTAGCATGAGAATTCTGACGGCGTCACGCTTTAACTAAATCAAGGGCGTCACGGCTTAATTCATAAGGGGACGGCGTCACGTTCAAGAGGTGAGGGCGTCAAGCCTTGATAGGCCAGAACGGATTTTTGGAGAATTAAAGAGGGACGGCGTCAAGATGGTCATCCGAGAACCCTAAAAGCGGCGAGGTGACGGCGTCACAATCCATAAGGTGACGCCGTCAGATGCAAAAGTCTATATATAGTTTTCTAATTTTTTGTCATTAAGGGAGAGCTTAGTGTGTGGAATTTTGGGATAAAACCCTAAGACGATTTTAGCTACTTTTTCAGGGCTTTTAGCCTTGAGATCTTCCATGTTTCATTGAAAGATAAGTTATCAATTAATCATTCAATATGTCTATGTGTTGTTTGATTCTATCTTATGCTTGTCTTTTGTTTAACATGTTAGGCTAATTTTATCTTGTGTTTGCTTAGATCTAATGAAACCTAGCTATTGATTATTGGTTGTTAGTGTGTTGTTAGTTGTATTGGATGATTGTTTATCTATGTTAGGCTTAAGAAAACTGGCTAACTTCCTATTCGGTAACTTGCTTGAACGTCTTAAGAAACATGAACCAAACGCGTACTAAAGGTTTTTATGGTTGTATTTAATGCACAAGCGAATTCTAGTGATCCCATGTTAGGAGCTTCCTAGCCGGCTCGACATAGGAGTGAAGTAGGAGCTTGTAGAGTTTGGGGAAGTAAGTACGCCACCCCACGAATGGTATTAAGGAATACACCCGTCATCCACGCAACTAATACACACTAATTAACCGGTAAAAGATAGTTAGGGAGTAAGGAAATCTAAGTAAACACATTTCTCTACACATAAGTTTCTCACCACTTTTCATTTTTGTTATTTTATTTTATTTGCATTTGTAGTAATTTGGGTTAGTTGACTAGCAACTAATTCCGCCCACTCCTTCAAAACCGAGATTTTACTTGCTTTCATAAAAATTATAAAAACATAAAAAGAATCTTCCTCAATCCTTAGACCTAATTAGAGTAGCCTTTCATACCTAACGAACACTATTCCCTGTGGAGAACGATCAATCCCCCGTACTTACCACTACACTATACTACATCGGTCAGGTACACTGCCTGGTGGGGTTGTAAGCCTCTTGAGATCCCTCGAGAGGTAAAACCTGTTGTAAGGTTACAAAACCACGCAATCAAGTTTTTGGCGCCGCTGCCGGGGAATAGTTATTGTTTAGGTTGAATTTTTATTTCTATTAGGTCTACTCACTAGATTCCTTTCTAGTGAGATTTTTATTTTATTTTTCTAGGTTTTCTTTAGTCTATCTATTTTCTTCGTGTCTTTGTTCGTAACCATACCATCCGACATCATGGAAGATGGTAATATCCTTAACCCCCACAACCCACCACCACAACAACCACCACCACCTCCTAGAGCCCGTACTTTAGGAGAGTATTCCCGTCCTAGCCACCATGGCTATCGAAACACCATTGAGCTCACTCAAGGAGCCAATATCACACCCTTGCGATCCGACATCATCCGGTTGGTGCAAAGCGGATGCGCATTCCATGGACTTCGTTCTGAAGATCCTAATCAACATCTCAAGGACTTTCTTAAAATCGTTGATTCTATAGACCTTGATGTTGCCACTCGAGAGACGACCCGATTGCGTCTCTTCCAATTCTCTTTGCGGGACCAAGCTAGTCAGTGGCTAGAACGTCAACCCGCAGGATCCATCACCTCTTGGGATGATCTCACCACTCGTTTCCTTGCTCAGTTTTTCCCACCAGGGAGAACTACCAAGCTAAGGAAGGATATCTTGATGTTTGAACAACGTCGAGGCGAAACCCTCTACGGGGCATGGATTCGATTCAAGGACTTACTTCAAAAAGTCCCTCACCATGGCATAAATCTATGGCTTCAAATCCAAATCTTCTATGACCATGTTGATTACCACACCAAACGTGCCATCGATCGAGCCGCCGGGGGCAGATTGCGCGACAAAAGCGCCGAGGAATCATGGGAGATCATTGATGAGCTTGCATCCGACGATGATGAATTGTGGCAAGTCTCCCACGACGTGCGCTCGGCAGTCAAGACATATTCATCGCCCGATACAGCCAATCAAATCACTGAGGAAAGCGTTAGTGAACTTGAGAAAAGGGTTGCATATCTTATGGAAAAGCAAAAGAGACCCTTAAGTCCACAAAAAGCAACAATTAACTCAGTCTCAAGCGTTAGGCAAATACCATTGTCCGAATCACCCCGTAGGGAAACTACTAAACCCTTCCATAAGCACGCTCCACCCAACTCACCACCTCAGGAACTTAGTCCAACATTCGAAGCTCGAATGAGAGAGTACATGTCAAAACACTCCGAACGGTTGGCAAAATTTGAGGAAGCCGTCTACAAACAAAAGGAGGAAATGGAAGAGAAGATGGCGGAGATGATGAATCTTTTGAAAGAATACACAAATACAAAAGCCCCTGAAAAAGTGTTGGTGAGGAATGACGTTGATGTTCCTAACACTAAATTTGTCAAGGCCACCTCCGTCGTCCAAGAGGGCGGAAATGATGGAAGAGGGAAATCCATAACTATGGAAGTTAACAAAATTGACCTCATCCCACTTAATAATGGAAACACCAATGCTTACGAATGCGATTCCGACAAGGGAGAGGAGGCGCCCTCTGAGGAGCGCCAATTGGTTGAACCGCCGGTGTCACAACAAGTGAAGCATTACTTGAAGCACGAAATAAACAAGGAGACCATAAACGATTGGGTGAGAAACTATCGACGTACTCATCTACCCAACAAGAAGTCCAAGAAGGTGGAACCGGATGATAAATCTGACACATTACCCGGTGGGCAATTGTATGAATGCCTCATAGGACAGAAGTTAGTGGAAAAGCAGAAATTCTACGGGGTCTTCGAAATACCATGCAGCATTGGAAAACACAAGTATTTGGATGCGATAGCTGACCAAGGTTCCGACGTAAATTTGATGCCTTTATCCGTTTATGTTCAGTTAACCGATGAGTTGCCATCCATCACCCGTACTAAACTCTCCTTTGCAAAGCATTCTTATGAGTATCCGTTAGGAATTGCAGAAGATGTGTTGGTCAACGTTGCCGGATTCCTGTATCCGGTCGACTTCATGATCATTGAGAGAAAAGATATGAATATGCCAATAATCCTTGGGGCACCCTTTCTCGCTACCACTAGAGCGCAAATCAATTACGAAAATAGCACCATCCAATTGAAGAAGGGGAAGAAAACAGTAAACTTCCCAACGATCCCACGACATATACGAGATGTTGCTCTGCAGAAGAGGATGGAGGCTAACACTAATATAGCCCGCGGTAATGTTCGAGAGAAAATTCTTGCATGGGAGGCAAGGATTAAGAGTTATATGGAAAATGAGATTAGAGAATGTAAGGATGGATATAACGATTATGTTGAAGCTGATGAGCAACCCAATAACCCCGTTGAATTTACAAAAGGAGACTCAGTGCTCCTAAGGCATTCAGAAACAGAAACACCTACCAATGAACTAAGTCCCTGGTGGTACGGACCATTCATAATTAAAAGTTTACACCAAGATGGGATAGTAAGCTTGACCAGCAAAGGAGGAGGTGAAGTAACTGCGAATGTCGAGCGATTGAGACACCACCACCCTGATAACAAGGATCATATCTATCAGGGATACGTCGTTATGAATGATGGAATCACGTAATGTACGTGACTTTGAGTCTAGCTACAAGACTCGTTAATAAAGAAAAGCGCTTCTTGGGAGGCAACCCAAGCTTTATTTGCTTTATTTGCTTTGTGTGTTTATTTATTTGTTTGTCTGATTTTATTTGCTTCCGTATGTGTGTTTAATTTTTATCATTATTGATTCATGTTAAAAAGAAAATTGTGAAAATGCTTTATTTTGTTTTTAACTTCGTCTTAACTACATATAGATGTATTTTGCAAAAGATAAGTGTAAGGGAAATCTAAATCGGTTTATTAGAACACAAATTAACATGAATCATAATAATAATAAATTAGCATACATATTCGTAATTGTTTAAGTCAAATGCTTGTATCGAGTCATAGTGATGTTTTGCAGGATTTCCAGGAAGTAAGGTAAAGGTTTTTCCAGAAATTTTCCGGAAACTAAAAATGAAAATTTTTGTCAGGTCATTTCTGACGGCGTCAGGGGTTATAACCTGACGGCGTCAGATTTAATTTCCAGAAATTTTTGAAAGTTTTGTTTTCATAAAAAGTTTTTATTAAAATCTCCAACTTATAATCTCCAGGAATCTGCAAAAATTATCATTCCACAAGCATTATATCCTTATATATAGATTTTATCCCGCCGATGTTATGCAGGTTTTCGTGTTTGTTTTCTCAGGCTTAACAGGTTATTTTGGACAAGGAGATGTTTATGGAATCAAGCTTATGGCGATGCATTAGTCATGGAGCTTCAACATTCTCTTTGGAGGAAGATTTAACCGTGTAATTTCATTATCCAACGAGCGAATCAGGGGAGTATTTGATTTCATTCTTTTACTTTATGCTTTTACATCTTGTTATTTGAACATTGGGGACAATGTTCATCTTAAGTGTAAGGGGAGGGTAAAAGTACGATTTTAGAGAATACAATTGCGCTTGATTTTTGTTTGTTTAATAGTAGATGTGTAATAAAACTGAGAGAAATACTTGTTAAGGTAATTTTAGTGCCAAATTTAAAATTTTTTACAACATATAGGAGTGAAACTTTGATCTTAATGAGCGTCTCACGGATAGGAGTTATATGACTAGCACAAAAACCGTACCACTAAAAAATTTTCCACCCCCAAATATGTGAGGTTCGCCCCTAGAATTGGTAGGAAAAGCATTTATGCTATGATGTGTGTACCGGTAGCACTTAGATTCTAGAACTTGCGTTAGGACCATTCCAAGGCCACAAGTGAGACTACATTCGTGTAGTTAGATTTACTACATGATAAGAGGCATTAGGATTAACCCATTGTTTTACACCTGTGTTTTTGTTATAATTACTTTGGCTACATTGGTCAAGTAATTCTCCCACACCCTTTGCGTTGTACTCATTTTTAGTACACGATACCCCTAGTACACCCCTCAGAGCCTATCTTTTCGTTTCGACCTTTAAGCATTTTACTTAAAGGAAGAATTTGTTACACCCCACTTAAATGTACACCCAAATCGCCTTAGCCTACCTTGTATGCACTCATTTTTAGTGCATTATTGTGACAACATTTGTTTAAACCCAAGTTAATTATCTAGTTGATTACATGGTTGCTAAGTCGAGTCATATCCTTGTACATATTGATTTGGGACGATTGGGACTCATGGGTAAAGTACTAGTATAATGGAGTAATGGGGAAGAACATCATTTATTACCCCCATATGTGCTAAATGTTTTAAAAGTACTCCAAGTTTTTCAATTATCTTAATTCGAGTCATTAGATTAGTATTTGTAAAGTTATGTAAAAATTCAAGTGTAAGGGGAATGCAATGCCCCTATGATGTATTATTTTGGATGGTAGGGCAAAAGTGTATGCAAAAAAAAAAAAAAAAAAAAAAAAAAAAAATCGAAAAATCAAGAAAAATACAAAAAAAATGAGAAAATGAAAAATAGAAAAAACATACGGACTACCATCCCGTTTTATTTTATGTTTGTTTTATGTTTTTGTTATTTTGTTATTTCGTTTCTAGCTTAAGATCGAGTCTAGTCTTGGCTTAGCAACATTGTATAGTACATGTAATTGACCAAGATTTTTAACTCGCCACCAGTAAAATATCCTTTATCCAACCAAACCGTGTTTTCCTTTTCCCTACACCTAACATTACAACCCATTTAAAAGCCCTCTTTGATAGTTTATCTTTGGTGCTTACGCCTAGTGGAGGAGGTTTTCGATCCTTTCCCAAGCCTATGGTAATCTATTTGCTATGACAGGTAGTGAGAGATATTTTCCGTTTTCATTTATGAGATTTATTTTGATGACACTTGAGAGATGTGAGTATCTAAACACTACTTGTGAGGTGCTAGTATGTAATCTCCGTGCTTATTATGATTGAAGTGGAACGATTATTTGTTGTAATTACTTTTATGTTAGCATTAAATGACCCCTAACTTGTATTTTGATTAGAATAAAAGCGCATTTGCTTGAGGACAAGCAAATCTCAAGTGTAAGGGTATTTGATGAAGCGAAAAGTGTACCGCTTTTAAGGGGTCATTTAAGCCCGAAATCGTATTTATTTGATCAAATATTGCCCTAAATCGTTCCTTTTGTCATTTTAGGTACTTTTGAGGAGAAATCTGGAAAAGGAGGTATTTTGGACGTTTTTGGAGCATCAAAGTGAAGAAAACGGCAAAGTCTCAAGAATCGGCTAAAAGTTACTCTTGACGGCGTCAGACTTAACTCTGGACGGCGTCATGCCTTGGCAAGAAAAGTAGGATGTGAAATTTACTCATGACGGGCCAGTGAGTTAGCATGAGAATTCTGACGGCGTCACGCTTTAACTAAATCAAGGGCGTCACGGCTTAATTCATAAGGGGACGGCGTCACGTTCAAGAGGTGAGGGCGTCAAGCCTTGATAGGCCAGAACGGATTTTTGGAGAATTAAAGAGGGACGGCGTCAAGATGGTCATCCGAGAACCCTAAAAGCGGCGAGGTGACGGCGTCACAATCCATAAGGTGACGCCGTCAGATGCAAAAGTCTATATATAGTTTTCTAATTTTTTGTCATTAAGGGAGAGCTTAGTGTGTGGAATTTTGGGATAAAACCCTAAGACGATTTTAGCTACTTTTTCAGGGCTTTTAGCCTTGAGATCTTCCATGTTTCATTGAAAGATAAGTTATCAATTAATCATTCAATATGTCTATGTGTTGTTTGATTCTATCTTATGCTTGTCTTTTGTTTAACATGTTAGGCTAATTTTATCTTGTGTTTGCTTAGATCTAATGAAACCTAGCTATTGATTATTGGTTGTTAGTGTGTTGTTAGTTGTATTGGATGATTGTTTATCTATGTTAGGCTTAAGAAAACTGGCTAACTTCCTATTCGGTAACTTGCTTGAACGTCTTAAGAAACATGAACCAAACGCGTACTAAAGGTTTTTATGGTTGTATTTAATGCACAAGCGAATTCTAGTGATCCCATGTTAGGAGCTTCCTAGCCGGCTCGACATAGGAGTGAAGTAGGAGCTTGTAGAGTTTGGGGAAGTAAGTACGCCACCCCACGAATGGTATTAAGGAATACACCCGTCATCCACGCAACTAATACACACTAATTAACCGGTAAAAGATAGTTAGGGAGTAAGGAAATCTAAGTAAACACATTTCTCTACACATAAGTTTCTCACCACTTTTCATTTTTGTTATTTTATTTTATTTGCATTTGTAGTAATTTGGGTTAGTTGACTAGCAACTAATTCCGCCCACTCCTTCAAAACCGAGATTTTACTTGCTTTCATAAAAATTATAAAAACATAAAAAGAATCTTCCTCAATCCTTAGACCTAATTAGAGTAGCCTTTCATACCTAACGAACACTATTCCCTGTGGAGAACGATCAATCCCCCGTACTTACCACTACACTATACTACATCGGTCAGGTACACTGCCTGGTGGGGTTGTAAGCCTCTTGAGATCCCTCGAGAGGTAAAACCTGTTGTAAGGTTACAAAACCACGCAATCAGCAAGTGATACAAAGGCAAGTTTTTATCTTAGGTTTGGGAACTTATTATGGTCGCACCCCCAGTTAGGTAGTGCTCAGTCTTGGTTCTCGATGGTTAATTTTTATTATTTGTTTATTATTTAACAGATAAAATGGAAAATATTTTTTTATGTTTTTATTATTATTTTTTTATATGATAATGTATATAGAAAAGAAAAGAAAAGTATTTTTGTTTTTTATATGGTTTTATGGGGAATAGGAATACGATATTTTTGGTGCTTGATCCGTTAAATGAGTTAACTTCACAAGCGTTTTGCTTTATATATGATAAATATACAAGAGAGAGAAGATATTCACAGATTGGGGTTCAAAGACACGATACTGCAAAACGTTTAGAACACGCAGCACACCTCCCCGGCAGCGGCGCCAAAATTTGACACGTGCTAAACAGTCAACTAATATTGACCACGGATGTTGGTCAACAAAGGTCAAACAATTAAGAGCACAATGCAATTAACCAAGGAGTATAGTTTTATCCCCGGGTCGTTTAAGTCCCAGCGAGATGTGAAATTGTGCTTTAAAAACGACTTGTGATCAAGTGTTTATGAACAGAAAAGGGATTATGGTTTTGATTACACTAAGGAGATAAGAAAATAGCTTTAAACAAGCTATATAAACAAGAATGTAAAGACAAATTACTTAAAAACGTTTAAAACTAAAAGACGTACGTTTAAATTTAAATAAACGTAAACGTACGAAATAAAACGCGAGTTTTAAGAAATAAAAATCCTACAAATATGAAAATTATATTTTTACAATCCTAATAATAAAAGAAAATTATTTGAAAAAGAAAATTATTCTTTAGACTTATTAATTAATTATTATTAATTAAAAACTATTTAATTATTTATTTAAACTAATTAAAATTCTAATAAATACTAAAAGATCAAATAAAAATCTGAAATTTTTTATATAAATACTATAAGGTAAATAGAAGCTAAGAAAATTATAAAAATGAAATTTACTTAATTAAAATTTAAAAAGATAAATTCTATTAAATAGAAGCTATCACTATATTTCTATTTTTGATTTTTCTTTAGGACTAAAAATATAATTATATTTTTCCTAGATTAAAAATGACAAAATAAAATTATGAAAATTGGATTTATATTTTTTTGATTAATATTCTAATTATTATGATTTAATTACTATTTTAAATATTTTTTTTAACTATTTTACATTCTAATAAATACTAAACCAACAAAGAAAAATCTGAAATTTTTTCTATAATTATCCTAAGGTGACAGAAACTTATGAAAAATATAAAATCAGAAAGTGCTTAAGTAAAAAGCAGAAAAATAAGCTAAAAAGCTCAAGCTTCTTAAATAGAAGCTATCACTTTCTAAAAAGTGGATTTTATTGAAAACTTTCTACTACAAACTTATTATACTACTGAAAAGAAGTAACTTTAATGAAGACAAAAATTTTGAAACCTAAAAAATAAGCAGTTTGGAACTTAAAAGCTTAACAGCCAAGCTTTTGAGCTTGATGAGCTAAAAGCTTGAGAATAAGCTAAAAACTTATGGAACAAAGATGAAATGGTCTAAGACACTTGCAAATGATCTAAAGGAACCAAGAAAAGCTGGGTGCATAAGCCAGAAAAGCTCCAATAAGCTATTAAGCTTACTGATATGCTGTTGGGCTTGTGGAGCAGGGCAAATTTGCCCAACTTGCAGGCCTGATTTAGGAGTCCAGATGAGCTCTAAAAATCACAAGAAAATTTAGAGATATAGATAAGCTGGGTGAGCTTATTATCCCAGAAGATCAGCTTGTAAGGGCTTATGATGAGTGAGATAAAAATTCTACAAAATCTGCAAAAACCACAAAGACTGCCTGATGTAGTCTTGACTGATATGATGTGCAACTCAGTGCACACTTGTGCACTAGGTCTAAGAATTTGGGAACACACTAGATAGACTCAGTTGAGTAAGAAAATGCCCAAGTTATGGATCAAACAAGCTTGAGGCTTGTATTAGCTTATATGAGCTCCATGTTGACTGTTTTTAATACTAGGTGTGTAAGAATGCTAAATCTTGATATAGGTCTGATCGGACCTTGAAAAGAGCTTCTATGGACTTAGATAAGCTTGTGCAAAGTTGACCAAATGGTCAAGCTACAGTAAAGTGGGTTTTGGCTTGTGGACTGACTGAACCAAACAACCCTTAAGGGTTGACTGTTTTGAGTTTGAACTAGCAACTGGTTATTTTAAGCTCTGATTTGAACAATAACTGATTGAGTGACTTATATGAACTATATTAAGCAGCTTTTAACAGAAAAATAAGCACTAGATAAAGCTATACTACAATTAGCTATTTTTGGCCTTTTTTATGTTTTTGAGTGAAAATGAATACAAAGACAATTTAAACTGAGAAGATTAATGAAATAAGACTAGAAACCATCAATAAGCTAGAAATTATACTAACAAACTACAATTAAGCTGTTCTACAGTAGTAACAAGAAATAAGCTAAAAATGAGAAACAAGCTTACAAACGAATTGGATGAGAACTAAAGAACCAAGGACCAAGAAACCCTCTAGCTTGTTCACACAAGCTAGAAAACACCCCTAAGCCTTCCATTATAGCTTATTATACTCCAGATAGCTTATTTATCCAAACTTTGACTTTTCTTTGACTTTTTCCATTGCTTGAAGTTCAGAGCTGAATTATACTAAATAATCTTACAAAAAGCTATATAAAGCTTTTATAAGCTTATTACAAGGTTACTTTGAGCTTTTGGTAGTACTTATATGAGACTGAGAGCTTATACGACTAATAGATTACTTGAAATTTGAGCATAACTAAATTCTCAACACAAAGTGACTTGAAATGGATTAATACAACTGAAAGGAATTTGCATTCAACTGAAATTTAAGTTTACATAAGTACATTGACTGAAATTAAAATTTGCGAGTAAAAATAAAACTAACTAACTATCTTTTTTCTATTACACAGTACTATTAATACTAAAAACATCAGGGATAATCTCTGTCGACATCTCTGAGTGATTCCCACCACTTCTTGACCTTTGATTGCTTGTAATTCATCATATCCGTCCACTTGGAATTTGGCGGGAAATCAGGACAAAAGTAGCTTGAGCAGGTTTTAACAATTAAAGAAATTTGGGTGTTTGTGGAGGTGGAGGGGAGAGATTAGTGACTGGGGTGATGAGGTGGAGGTGAAAGGTGGCCAAAAACCACCTGGTTTCAGGTATGGTGGTTTTGGCGGGGTTGTGTGAAAGGGAAGAAGGTTTGACCTGGGTTTGACTGGTATTGGTTATTTAAGTTGGGGTTGGGCCGGGTCAAGGGTTATGGTTGGGCTGGGTTTAGGATTTAGATAATATTGGGTTGGGTAGTGATAAAGGGTATTGGGTTTTATTTATTTTAGAGGATCCGGATTTGGTTTGTAGCTTAAATACAACAAGGACCAAAAGTGTAATTTTCTGAATAATGAAGGGCTGATGTTGCACTTTTCCAAAGTTACTCCAAAGGACCAATATTTGCCATAGATGAATAGTACAAGGGTCATAATTATTAATTTTCCATTTTAAATAACCCAGGGACCATTTTTGACACTTTTCAAAATTGAGGGACCAAAGTTGTCAATTTGCAATTTTTAACTTTAAAGGATTTCTTTTGACAACTTGTGAATTCCCAAGGACCTTTAATGATATTTTACATGTTTTGAATAATCAGGGACTAGATTTGACATGTTTTGAAAGTTGAGGGACTGAAATGCAAATTATGCCATTTATTGTTTGTTTTTCCCTGAAACTTATAAAAACACAGTCAGATGATATTTTTATACATTTTTAGACTTTTTAAAGTGTTTTTGACTGTTTCTGCAGCTCAAATGTGAAAGAAATGATGAGTATTTACACACTCATCAATCCCCCACACTAAACTATTGCTAGTCCCTAGCAATATTTTATGAAGATTTAATGGATTTGAAAGACTCTTTACCAAAAGCCATTACTTCTGGAGTAGCCAAATGTTTTAGTTCAAGTCAGAACTATGGTACACTGATAACCATGTGATTTTTAGCAAATCACCAGCTATAAACGGTTTTGATTTGTCTTTACCAGAAGCCGTTTGCTTCTGGACTAGCCATTGTTTTAGTATGTGATACTTTGGCACAATGATAACCAAATGATTTTGAGCAAACCATAAGTTGTAAACGGATTTGATTTGTCTTTACCAAAAGCCGTTTGCTTCTGGACTAGCCAACTCTTAGATAATTTATCAATATTATCTTTGGTGAGCTGATTACCAATTATGGTTTTTCCACTGCCTTTACCACAAGCCATAACCTTGCGGGCTAGCCAACTCTTCACTTATAAAGATATGGTGAGTCGAAAACCATACAATTTTTGGCAAATTGCAAGCCATAAACGGATTTGATACATCTTTACCCAGAGCCGTTTGCTCCGGGATTAGCCAATCCTTATGTGGGTTAGACATGGCGGACTGATAACCATTTATCGCGTTCTAAGTGAGAAAAAATTTTAAAATTTTGGCTAAAAATGGGGGTGCTAGATGATACATTTGATAAAATTCGCTAGAATTTCCCCCCCCACACTTAGAACTGAATATTGCCCTCAATATTCAAAGTACCGGCTATTAAACCAACACTTAGCACGTGAAAGGGAAATACTAATAGCCTTTTATTTCATATAGTTATTTATTTTATTTTTATTTAATTTGCATTTAAGCCGTTAAGGCATGCAAATTCCCTCTTTGGGAATGTTTTTTTTTTTTTTTTTTTTTTTTTTTTTTTTTTTTTTTTTTTTACATACTTACAACATGTGGGGCATCTCCCCCACACTTGGGTGGTAGAAAATAGAAAGAAGTCAGAAATATGGGTGAAAACCCATATGGTGCGGGCTAATGTTTTTTATCACCGAGTCACTAGCTTAACTCGACCCCGAATTAAGTTGATTCCTCCCGAACAGTCAGGTTTATCACGCAAGCTAACCGCTTGTGAACGGCCAACTGTAACAAAGGGTTCCTGAACAGCCCGGGAGAAAAAGCAATTTAAAAGTCTACGGGGAAGTAAGTGGAAGAGACCATCTCCCCCACACTAGGTGGTAGAAAAGAGAAAGAAAACAGAGACACGGGTGAGAACCCATGTTTTGCTAATGTTTTTGATCACCGAGTCACTAGCTTGACTCGATCCCCGCATTCATTGGTTCATGGGGAAAGTTTGAAGATCCGGGACAACCATGAATGGTATGTCCTCTCCAAAGTAGTGTTTTAATCGATGACCATTCACTTTGAAATTTGGTCCGTCATTTTGAGATAACTCAACGGTACCATATGGATAAACTTTTGTAACAGAGAATGGACCAGACCAACGGGATTTGAGTTTTCCCGAGAAAATCTTCAATCTGGAATTGAAAAGAAGGACTCGATCACCAACGTTGAAAACGCGGTTCTTGATTTTAGAGTCATGAATCTTCTTTGTCTTTTCTTTATAAATCAAAGAGTTCTCGTATGCTTGATCACGCAGTTCATTTAATTCATTCATTTGAACTTTACGGTGATCACCCGCAGTTTGAAGGTCAAAGTTAGCATGTTTCAAGGCCCAGTAGGCTTTGTGCTCTAATTCGATCGGAAGATGACATGCCTTTCCGTACACAAGCTTGTAAGGTGTACACCCGATGGGTGTTTTGTAAGCTGTACGAAAGGCCCATAGTGCATCATCCAACTTATCCGACCAGGATGCACGATTTTCTCCTACAGTCCTTTCTAAAATTCTTTTGATACCCCGATTTGAAACTTCAACTTGCCCACTTGTTTGTGGGTGATACGCAGTGGAAAGTCGGTGAGTTACACCATACTTTTGCATGACTTTATCAAATTTGTCATTACAGAAATGCGTACCACGATCACTGATTATAGCACGTGGAGTTCCAAAACGGGCAAAAAGAGCTTTTAGGAATTTTACAACAACTCGGGCATCATTGGTGGGTAAAGCTTTTGCTTCAACCCATTTTGACAAATAGTCAACAGCCACGAGAATGTATTTGTTTCCTCTGGATGATGGAAATGGCCCCATAAAGTCAATGCCCCAGACATCAAAGATTTCACAGACTTGAATAGCATTTTGTGGCATTTCATTTCGTTGTGAAATATTTCCGTGACGCTGACAAGCTTCACAAGTTTTGATGAGATCTTGGGCATCTTTATAGATTGTGGGCCAATAAAACCCGGAATCAAACACCTTTTTGGCGGTGTAGTTTGGACTATGATGGCCCCCCGTGGGTCCAGCATGGCAAGCTTTGAGAATGTCAATAGCTTCCTGTCCGTAAACACACCGTCGGATGACTTGATCCGCACAGATTTTGAATAAGTAGGGGTCGTCCCAGAAGTAATGTTTCACATCTTTGAAGAATTTATTCTTCTGCTGGGTCGACATCCCTTTCACTATGAAGTTACCCGCATGGTAATTTGCGAAGTCAGCAAACCATGGGGTAGTAGAATCTCCTCGAAAAGTAACCGCATTGAGTGTCTCGAGAGGAAATGTTTCATTTATTTCCTTTTTCTCGAAAACATCTTGGTGTGGGTTCTCTAATCGGGATAGATGATCAGCAGCTAGGTTCTCAGCTCCTTTTTTATCACGTATAATGATATCAAATTCTTGCAGGAGGAGAACCCAACGGAGTAATCTCGGCTTTGCATCTTGTTTTGCAAAGAGATATTTGAGAGCCGAGTGATCCGTATACACTACACATTTTGTCAAGATCAAATATGGCCGAAACTTCTCAAAGGCATACACCACAGCCAACAATTCTTTTTCTGTAGTGGTGTAATGAGTTTGAGCTTCAGTCATTGTTTTACTTGCGTAGTGGATAGGCTGAAAATGTTTGGCTTTTCGTTGCCCCAGGACTGCACCGATAGCAAAATCACTTGCATCGCACATGAGTTCAAAGGGAAAATCCCAGTCGGGGGCAACTAGAATGGGTGCTTCTGTAAGCTTTTTCTTTAATATTTCAAAAGCTTTGATGCACTCGGGTGAGAAGATAAAAGGAGCATCCTTTTCAAGAAGATGAGTCATAGGCCGGGCGATTTTAGAAAAATCTTGTATGAATCTACGATAGAAACCGGCATGACCCAGAAAACTCCTAATACCTTTGACGGTAGTGGGATGAGGTAATTTACCAATGACATCAACTTTAGCTCTGTCAACCTCAATCCCGTTCTTTGATATCTTATGGTCGAGGACAATGCCCTCTTTGACCATAAAATGACTTTTCTCCCAATTTAGACAAAGATTGGTGTCTTTACACCGTTTCAACATGTTTTCTAAATTGGAGAGACATGCTTGGAACGAATCCCCAATGACCGAAAAGTCATCCATAAAGACCTCCATTGTTTTACCAATCATGTCGGTAAATATGGCCATCATACACCTCTGGAACGTGCCTGGAGCATTACATAAGCCGAAAGGCATACGTTTATAAGCAAAGGTTCCATAAGGGCATGTGAAGGTAGTCTTTTCTTGATCTTGTGGATCAATGGGAATTTGAAAGTAACCCGAGAAACCATCAAGGAAACAATAGTACTCGTTTCCTGCTAATCTCTCAAGCATCTGATCCATAAAAGGCAGAGGAAAATGGTCTTTACGGGTGGCATCATTTAGCTTACGATAGTCAATGCAAACACGCCACCCCGTAACCAATCGAGTTGGAATCAACTCATTTTCATCATTCGTGACAACAGTTATGCCACCCTTTTTTGGAACACAGTGAATGGGGCTAACCCAAGGACTATCAGAGATGGGATAAATCAATCCTGCATCAAGAAGTTTGAGAACTTCTTGTTTGATAACATCGTGGATTTTAGGATTCACCCTTCTTTGATGTTGGACTGCTGGTTTAAAGTCATCCTCCATTAAAATCTTGTGAGTACAAAATTCAGGGTCGATGCCCTTTATGTCGGAGAGTTTCCAAGCAATGGCTTGCTTGTGTGACTTTAAGACCTTTATTAGAGCAGTCTTTTCCTCATCACTTAAATTTTTAGCAATAATGACGGGTAATTTATCATTACCCTCCAAAAATGCGTACTCAAGATGAGGCGGTAAGTCTTTGAGTTCGACCTCAGGAAATTCATCAGTTTTCTCAACTGATTTGATTTCCTCATTATGAAGTTCAACGGGAGGGAGTGGAGGAGAATTGTCCTGATTTAACAATTTCTCAAGAAGAAGAATATCTCCCTCTAGATCAATCTCAGCGTCATCAATCCCCTCTAGGAATGAATCACACTCGAGAAAATCCTCGATCTCTTCCAAATTGAAATCACTTCCCTCAAACGGAGTGAGAGAAGGGGAAGAGTCGGACATGACAGGTAGAGAAGATGTGGTGGTATCCCCACTCACAGAATTATGAGAATAACCAAGAAACTCTTGAGAATACTCCTCTGAAACAATGTCAATGACATCGATTCGGTTAACCGATTCAGAATCGTAATTTGAGGAGTACCTCGAAGTTTGATCGAGGTTAAAGGTAACAGCTTCATGACCCACACGTAATGTGATTTCATGCTCAAATACATCTATGAGAGCACGGCCCGTTCTTAGGAATCCTCTTCCAAGAATGAGAGGAACCCTAGGATCAGCATCGAAATCAACAACCACAAAGTCAGCTGGAAAATGGAACTTTCCTACTTTCACAAATACGTCCTCAGCAATGCCAAGCGGACGAGATATTGAACGATCTGCAAGCTCAAGAGTCATGCAGGTAGGAGTAAGTTCAGGAAGAGAAAGTTTCTTCCATACTGATTTAGGCATCAGGTTGATGCTTGCTCCAAGATCGGCCAAGGCATAGCATTCAACCATTCCTGGAAAGACACAAGGTAGTAGAAACCTTCCAGGATCTCCAAGCTTCTCGGGAAGCTTTTTCAAGATAACTGCTGAGCAGTTCTCATTTAATGGAGTCTTTGCCATTTCAAACAGTTTTTCCTTGTTGCTTAACAAGTGTTTGATTGTGGATGCAAACTTGGGCATCAGAATGATAGCGTCCGCAAAGCTTATGTCAAAGTGTAATTCTTGAAAAATTTGGAAGAATTTATCCATTTGTTGACTAGCTTTTTCGCGGAGCTTTTGCTCATTTAAACGTGATGGGTAAGGAATAGAAGGTTTGGATTTAAGGTTTTCAACCGGGGTTTCAGGATGTTCAAAGACAACTTGAGGTTTAGTCTTGGGTTTCAGGACAATTTGAGGTTGGACGTTGTTGGTACCTCCGTTATTAGTAGGAAGTACCTGGTCCTTAGTCACCTCAGGCTCACTTCCCACTACCTTGGGGGAAGAAGAAGTGGTAGTGGAAACAGTGGGTCCCTCATATGAAACACCACTTCGGGTTGTGATCGCCTTAACATCGCCCTTCGGGTTAGCGATCGTGTTGCTCGGAAGTTTTCCTGAGCCCGAAGGTTGATCATTTAAAGATTTTTTAATCTCAGAGATCTGGCTGACCAACAACCTGTTTGTGTCCTCTTGAGCTTTCATGAACTGCCTCAATAACTCATCAGATGATGGATGTGGGGCTGGAATGGCTTGATGTTGATTAGGGAAATTTTGCATTCGGTTATTTTGATTATAACCTTGATGTTGAAAATTCCCTTGATTTGGATTACCATTTCCCTGAAAATGATTCCCCTGGTTGTAATTGTTTCGGTTAAAGTTTCCTTGGTGTTGGAAACCTTGATTTTGTCCAGAATTGAAATTCCCTTGGTTTTGATAACCTTGGTTCATTCGAGGTTGATTTTGGTTCCGGTTTTGCAAATTCTGGTTCTGATTAAAACCGGGTGGTCCTTGGTAGCTACTAGCTCGGTAACTTGGTTCTATTTGAGGACGGTATTGATTACCTCCCTGATTTGAAGTACCGGCTATAGCATTAACTTCAAAAGGACTACCATCGGTGGCAGTACAGTCGTAGTATGCGTGAGGGCCACCACAAGTAACACAGACTTCCACTTTCTTCACTTCAGCATGTGAAGGAGTTTGTGTGAAAGTGACTTTCTTTTGGCTTGAGAGAACCAAAGCTTGAATAGCGTCCGTGAGTTTGTCAATCTTAGCATCGGTGCTAGAAGTACTCACGGGAGATGAAGTAGAAGGACCGACACTAGCCTGAGAATGATATGGCTTTGTCCGTGCAGTACGGACCTTAGACTTATTTTCAATAATCGCTAAAGCTTCTTTGACAGTTCTGCTCAAAAAATTACCTCCAGAGGAGGCATTGAGAGAATCTTGGTCGGATTGGCTCACACCATTATAGAAAGTGTCAATTTGCATTAACTCGGTAAAACCATGATGAGGACATTTACGAAGCAATTCTTTGAAACGATCCCACGCGTCACTAAACGATTCATCAAATCTTTGTGTGAATTTGATGATTTCATTTTTAAGACTTGTCGTTCTAGACGGTGGAAAAAATTCGTTTACAAACTTTGTAACTAAGTCCTCCCATGTCTCAATTGAACGAGGGGGTTGTTTTTCAAGCCATATCCGGGCTTGTCCCTCGAGAGAAAATGGGAATAGAAGAAGTTTGATTGAGCTAGACGGGATGTTCTTGTATTTGATGGTAGATGTAATCTTGTTAAACCATCGAATGTGAGCATGAGGATCATCCCTCTCAAAACCGTAGAATTGGCTAGAGGTTACAAGATTCAGTAACCCGGTTTTGAGCTCAAAACTCTCAGCTACAATAGCTGGAACAACAATGGCATCTCCATAACCCTCGATGGGTGCTTGGAGAAGCTCATTCATCGGCAAATCTGCCATGACGACAGAATCAGTACGTTCCTCAGATACGACTGATGGGGCAGAACGTCTACGACGTCTTCGAGGTATGTTTCCAAGCTCACGGAGAGGGCTTGATGACCTAGAAGAACGAGTGCGCATGCACTAAGACGAGTCTAAGAATCCTTTATAGTGGGAGAAACTTAGAAAAGGGGTAAGAAGATTCTTTTTGGATTTTTTTTATTTGTTTATTGAGAAGTTAAGATGAAAACAAAATTTTTCAATTAAAATCAAGATCGATAAAAAACACAAGTGAACTTAAACCAATAATCAACAGGCGTACGGTAGCTCTCTAAAAAATAAACGCACAGAGTGGCGGAGAAGCAGAGGTGGGCAATTAAATGCTCCTTAAAAACCCGCTTCTTTCAGTCCGACAATTTAATGTCAGACTATCCTAGAACCTCCGTTAGAGTTTGTTTATCAATTAAAGGTGAGCCGATATTCGCAAGTGATACAAAGGCAAGTTTTTATCTTAGGTTTGGGAACTTATTATGGTCGCACCCCCAGTTAGGTAGTGCTCAGTCTTGGTTCTCGATGGTTAATTTTTATTATTTGTTTATTATTTAACAGATAAAATGGAAAATATTTTTTTATGTTTTTATTTTTTTATATGATAATGTATATAGAAAAGAAAAGAAAAATATTTTTGTTTTTTATATGGTTTTATGGGGAATAGGAATACGATATTTTTGGTGCTTGATCCGTTAAATGAGTTAACTTCACAAGCGTTTTGCTTTATATATGATAAATATACAAGAGAGAGAAGATATTCACAGATTGGGGTTCAAAGACACGATACTGCAAAACGTTTAGAACACGCAGCACACCTCCCCGGCAGCGGCGCCAAAATTTGACACGTGCTAAACAGTCAACTAATATTGACCACGGATGTTGGTCAACAAAGGTCAAACAATTAAGAGCACAATGCAATTAACCAAGGAGTATAGTTTTATCCCCGGGTCGTTTAAGTCCCAGCGAGATGTGAAATTGTGCTTTAAAAACGACTTGTGATCAAGTGTTTATGAACAGAAAAGGGATTATGGTTTTGATTACACTAAGGAGATAAGAAAATAGCTTTAAACAAGCTATATAAACAAGAATGTAAAGACAAATTACTTAAAAACGTTTAAAACTAAAAGACGTACGTTTAAATTTAAATAAACGTAAACGTACGAAATAAAACGCGAGTTTTAAGAAATAAAAATCCTACAAATATGAAAATTATATTTTTACAATCCTAATAATAAAAGAAAATTATTTGAAAAAGAAAATTATTCTTTAGACTTATTAATTAATTATTATTAATTAAAAACTATTTAATTATTTATTTAAACTAATTAAAATTCTAATAAATACTAAAAGATCAAATAAAAATCTGAAATTTTTTATATAAATACTATAAGGTAAATAGAAGCTAAGAAAATTATAAAAATGAAATTTACTTAATTAAAATTTAAAAAGATAAATTCTATTAAATAGAAGCTATCACTATATTTCTATTTTTGATTTTTCTTTAGGACTAAAAATATAATTATATTTTTCCTAGATTAAAAATGACAAAATAAAATTATGAAAATTGGATTTATATTTTTCTGATTAATATTCTAATTATTATGATTTAATTACTATTTTAAATATTTTTTTAACTATTTTACATTCTAATAAATACTAAACCAACAAAGAAAAATCTGAAATTTTTTCTATAATTATCCTAAGGTGACAGAAACTTATGAAAAATATAAAATCAGAAAGTGCTTAAGTAAAAAGCAGAAAAATAAGCTAAAAAGCTCAAGCTTCTTAAATAGAAGCTATCACTTTCTAAAAAGTGGATTTTATTGAAAACTTTCTACTACAAACTTATTATACTACTGAAAAGAAGTAACTTTAATGAAGACAAAAATTTTGAAACCTAAAAAATAAGCAGTTTGGAACTTAAAAGCTTAACAGCCAAGCTTTTGAGCTTGATGAGCTAAAAGCTTGAGAATAAGCTAAAAACTTATGGAACAAAGATGAAATGGTCTAAGACACTTGCAAATGATCTAAAGGAACCAAGAAAAGCTGGGTGCATAAGCCAGAAAAGCTCCAATAAGCTATTAAGCTTACTGATATGCTGTTGGGCTTGTGGAGCAGGGCAAATTTGCCCAACTTGCAGGCCTGATTTAGGAGTCCAGATGAGCTCTAAAAATCACAAGAAAATTTAGAGATATAGATAAGCTGGGTGAGCTTATTATCCCAGAAGATCAGCTTGTAAGGGCTTATGATGAGTGAGATAAAAATTCTACAAAATCTGCAAAAACCACAAAGACTGCCTGATGTAGTCTTGACTGATATGATGTGCAACTCAGTGCACACTTGTGCACTAGGTCTAAGAATTTGGGAACACACTAGATAGACTCAGTTGAGTAAGAAAATGCCCAAGTTATGGATCAAACAAGCTTGAGGCTTGTATTAGCTTATATGAGCTCCATGTTGACTGTTTTTAATACTAGGTGTGTAAGAATGCTAAATCTTGATATAGGTCTGATCGGACCTTGAAAAGAGCTTCTATGGACTTAGATAAGCTTGTGCAAAGTTGACCAAATGGTCAAGCTACAGTAAAGTGGGTTTTGGCTTGTGGACTGACTGAACCAAACAACCCTTAAGGGTTGACTGTTTTGAGTTTGAACTAGCAACTGGTTATTTTAAGCTCTGATTTGAACAATAACTGATTGAGTGACTTATATGAACTATATTAAGCAGCTTTTAACAGAAAAATAAGCACTAGATAAAGCTATACTACAATTAGCTATTTTTGGCCTTTTTTATGTTTTTGAGTGAAAATGAATACAAAGACAATTTAAACTGAGAAGATTAATGAAATAAGACTAGAAACCATCAATAAGCTAGAAATTATACTAACAAACTACAATTAAGCTGTTCTACAGTAGTAACAAGAAATAAGCTAAAAATGAGAAACAAGCTTACAAACGAATTGGATGAGAACTAAAGAACCAAGGACCAAGAAACCCTCTAGCTTGTTCACACAAGCTAGAAAACACCCCTAAGCCTTCCATTATAGCTTATTATACTCCAGATAGCTTATTTATCCAAACTTTGACTTTTCTTTGACTTTTTCCATTGCTTGAAGTTCAGAGCTGAATTATACTAAATAATCTTACAAAAAGCTATATAAAGCTTTTATAAGCTTATTACAAGGTTACTTTGAGCTTTTGGTAGTACTTATATGAGACTGAGAGCTTATACGACTAATAGATTACTTGAAATTTGAGCATAACTAAATTCTCAACACAAAGTGACTTGAAATGGATTAATACAACTGAAAGGAATTTGCATTCAACTGAAATTTAAGTTTACATAAGTACATTGACTGAAATTAAAATTTGCGAGTAAAAATAAAACTAACTAACTATCTTTTTTCTATTACACAGTACTATTAATACTAAAAACATCAGGGATAATCTCTGTCGACATCTCTGAGTGATTCCCACCACTTCTTGACCTTTGATTGCTTGTAATTCATCATATCCGTCCACTTGGAATTTGGCGGGAAATCAGGACAAAAGTAGCTTGAGCAGGTTTTAACAATTAAAGAAATTTGGGTGTTTGTGGAGGTGGAGGGGAGAGATTAGTGACTGGGGTGATGAGGTGGAGGTGAAAGGTGGCCAAAAACCACCTGGTTTCAGGTATGGTGGTTTTGGCGGGGTTGTGTGAAAGGGAAGAAGGTTTGACCTGGGTTTGACTGGTATTGGTTATTTAAGTTGGGGTTGGGCCGGGTCAAGGGTTATGGTTGGGCTGGGTTTAGGATTTAGATAATATTGGGTTGGATAGTGATAAAGGGTATTGGGTTTTATTTATTTTAGAGGATCCGGATTTGGTTTGTAGCTTAAATACAACAAGGACCAAAAGTGTAATTTTCTGAATAATGAAGGGCTGATGTTGCACTTTTCCAAAGTTACTCCAAAGGACCAATATTTGCCATAGATGAATAGTACAAGGGTCATAATTATTAATTTTCCATTTTAAATAACCCAGGGACCATTTTTGACACTTTTCAAAATTGAGGGACCAAAGTTGTCAATTTGCAATTTTTAACTTTAAAGGATTTCTTTTGACAACTTATGAATTCCCAAGGACCTTTAATGATATTTTACATGTTTTGAATAATCAGGGACTAGATTTGACATGTTTTGAAAGTTGAGGGACTGAAATGCAAATTATGCCATTTATTGTTTGTTTTTCCCTGAAACTTATAAAAACACAGTCAGATGATATTTTTATACATTTTTAGACTTTTTAAAGTGTTTTTGACTGTTTCTGCAGCTCAAATGTGAAAGAAATGATGAGTATTTACACACTCATCATTACTAAACTTTCATTTTGTTCACTTAGGTTACTGAACTTATAGAAAGCATTTATTAGTGTTGGTAGGAGTGACTTAATCGTACATTTTTTGATATGTTAAGTAACATAAATGTCATGTTTTTACAAGTTCAGTGTTGTCTATGAATATTTTTTATAAGTTCAGTGACCCCAAATGTCATGGTTTATAAGTTCAGTAACCTAAGTGAACAAAATGAAAGTTCAGTAACTTAGGCGAACTTTTATGGAAAGTTTAGTAACATATTTGTGTATTAACCCTTGTTCGATCCATATAAGCCCCATATTAGGGTTTATATTTTGTTATTGGAAGCACGTGATTCCTTGTTCTTGCTAGGAATAAAAAAGGTACGCTTTCTTTTAGTTTTAATTAATTACATGTTTATGTAGATCCATTCCGCTGCGTGATCTTGATATTTAAGTGTTTATAGTATTTGTATGATTCACATATTCCAACACTTCGTAAATCAGAGCATTCATGTCAGGGCGACAACTGGCCAACTCAACGCTGCATCATCATCTCTTTGCACCGCTTTTACCTTGTAATAATCGCTAGTCACATTACCACCATCACCACAATTGTGGTCATCTTCTTGCGGGTGCTCTTACTGAAAACGAGTTGCTAGTAAGAAAAAAGAATAAAGTCATTTTACCAACTTGATCCTCTCTAAATGCATCAACGACAACAATAATACCCGGTCTCGGAAGTGCCATCTCTAAATGTATCACAGGTGTTAATTTGAGACACCTTATTTGTATAAAAGTAACTCCCAATACCGTCTTCCACGGTGTATGGAGAAGGTTGAGACGTAGACAGCCTTACCCCTACCTAAGGTAGAGACACCTTATTTGTATGTGTAGTAATAACTAAAATCTATGTCACGTTTACAAATTCTCAAAAGTGTCTTATGTCTACTAGTGCAATAATGTTGATATACTAAGCATCTTTCAGCATGTTGACTAATACGGAGTAACTAATTTGAGATAGACCCAAAATTAACGAAATGACATAAACTATATATATTATATAGCATTTAAAACGACGTCGTTATATGAATAGTAAAACAGTAGCGGGCTGCTACAGTGCCGCTACAGTACCCGACCCTTTTTCTTTTTTTTTTTAAATATTTTTCGTACCAAACGGCCTAGAAAAATTATGAAACTTGCGCCATTATTAACGAAATAATTTTCCCAACAAAACGAGTATAAATATGCAATACTTTATCGAAATCAACGTATTTGTCTTTGCTTTTGTTTTTATTATTTTTCGTACCAAACGGCCCAGAAAAATTATGAAACTTGCACCATTATTAACGAAATAGTTTTCCCAACAAAACCCGCAAAAAACCCGCGAGGCCGCAACGCGGCCGACCGTCGCCCGACTCGTTAACGAAATGACATAAACCGGATATTTCTTGTCTACTAGAAATTGTACAACATATTCCCAAAAATTGAAATGGAAAATGATTGATGTTATCTTTGAAAGTGTAATATCATGGGCTTTTTTTTTTTTTTATATATATTTCTAAAATTGAATAAATAAAGAGAAATAAATAAAAAACGATGAAAGTTTGATTTTGTGTGTGTAGGGGGTAATGCAATGCATCCGTCAAAACTAAACCCAAACTGGTTGACCTGACCTGTACGTGTATCTAAAACATGTCGGAATGGAAAACCTATAACCAAACCGATAGACTTGGTCGATTTCGGTTTTGTGCCTGGTCGTCATTTTAGGTGAGATTGTCCGGTTTTGGCGTGAACCAAAGCCAAAGACAACAAATAACTAAAATCTATTCATCTTTACTTTTCGAAAAGTTTACCTGACCAAGCATTGTTAATCATATTGATATGAACACGATACGTTATGTTAGTCAATATTATACGACTAGACAAACATGGCTCCCAATTTTCATCAAAAGTGAACTCTTTATTTAGTATCTTTTCATTCATTAGCTAAAATGACTTATCATATTCTTAGAAGCATGAGTCAATCATAATCCATAACAATATCTTACCGTTTTGATCTATTACTTTTAATACTTACATAAAAATTAATTTGAATTTCTCTTTTAAAAAGCAAACATCATATATATATCTCAAATGTTTTAAGTAGTACTTGAACTCACAATTATTTAATTCTTGACCGCTCTCACAAACGAAGCCTTTTGGTAAATGAATGAAGAAAGAAGCACATATCTACATTTGTGCTTGTGAAGCTATGGACTTATGGTATAGTTTCTAAACAAATACTTCACATTATTATCTTCATGCAATAAATGGTTAAGCCTTCATATATCTTGAGTCTGCTTTCTAATATATGGGCTTAAACCCAAATGAAGCCCAATATAACTAACTATAATGAACTAGCGCATTAATTTAACACTACACCACTTGGCCCAAAAACCAGTTCGAAAGCAGATATCAGATCAATGAATTACCACAGAAAGATGAACTTATAGAAAATATAATGAAGAGTACATTGTAAAATATAATGATTTTGTTGAACATTAAACCCCAAGATATCATGTTTATTGATTTAATAATACTTTTTTTTTTTTTTTTTTTTTTTTTTTTTTTTTTTTTTTTAAAGAAGCATGATTAACTTTATTTCATCAAAATAGAATTACATAGTGGTTGAAGGCAAACGAGCAACAAGCTGCACCGCTAGCCCTTTTTGGATTGCAAAGCTAACTCTTTTGAAAACTACATTCGTGGATCTATGTGTCATAACATTACTGTTCATAACTCGTTGGACTCTGTTGAGTAGTTCCACCGCCTCAGGTGCAAGAAAACCAAATGTATCAAACGCGAAAGGAATAAACACGCGTTGATTTTCAATGCATGCTTTCTCGTGTTTTGTCACTTTGCACGAGGCGGCTTTCAAAGCGGCAAGTCCAGCTGTAAAACCCCGACTACTCAACCCCACGAGAGGAGAAACTCTGGTCAAATCCACACAAGAATGTTTCCCTCCAACCCATCCAAAAACCAAAATGTCAGCTGGTCTCAATGTAGATCTTCTATCCGACGGGTCCGTCAAAAAGTTCACAGGCGCTTCTTTCTTGGCGGAGATCCCGGCACGCCTACATACATCAAAAAGGACGTCTCTAACAAAATCATGTATGTACTTGAAGCCCGGGAGCTCTTTACAATGAACCGCATGTTCCCCAAAGGAATCTAAACATGCCTTGCGACAAACAGGGCATATCTCATCAACCGAAAATAATGGAATCATAAGACAATACTTAAGGATAGTACGATATTCCACCGGTGACATATGTTGAGCTAGCCCGTCTATGGGGATAGCTAGTAGAAAATCCTGAGCATGTGGTGCGCGTAGACACTCAAAAACAGCTTTCTGTCTCACAGTCATGTCAAAGTGAACTTCCATATCCTTGACCATTTCACTAAAAAGGGCACTCGCCAGTGTTTGTTGAGCTTTAGAGGGGACGGTGTCCTTATTAGTGAAACAACTAAAATCAAAGCTTGGAATCGTATCACGAAGACAATCCAGAGCAGAAACATAATCAACATCCATACCACATATACCACTGTCAACTAAGATGTGGTCTTGTAGCACCCAAGATTGGGCCCTCGATGCCACAAAAGCATAAGTGGAAACCACTTTTGCCGAACAAACCCAAACCACCCAATCGAATGGGCAAAGAAGAAAGTCGCCACTGTAAGTCTCCAAAGAAAGGTCCTCCACAAACTACTATGTTCTCGATGCATAAAAAACCGTAAGCTCACAATCGGGCTGGGTCATATTTATCAGCTAATACTCCCTCGCAGTACGAGTGTCAAAATTGTGAAAGCTCGGAATTAAGTAGTAAACTAAAAAAGAAACATTATCGCAATAAAATCATAATTTGTTAATGAACAAATCCGACAACAATTCTTTAAGAAACATCAAAAGCGAATAAAAGCATTAGAAAAACTAAATAACATATTTGTTGATGAAGACATCTGATGAACTCAAATAAGTACATTTTATTACTATCATTTATCCTATTAATTTGACTTGTTTTACTATATTATGTATGAGGATTGATACTTAATCGTTTACTTTTGTAATTCTCAGGTAAAAACAAGCATTTGGTGAAACTTAGCGATTTTGGACTAATAATGGAGCAAAACGTGCATAAAGTTGAAGGTCTACTGACATGGACAAGATCAAGTCAATTCTGCTCCAGATGCGCCGCATCTCACTCTCGACATGCGCCGCATCTCTATCAAGATATCACCAGATACGATCCAAGATACAAGAGGACATGCGCCGCATCTAATCATGGAGTTACGCCGCATCTTCTGGCGGTGTACGAATATTCCTGAATATTATAATCTTGGACCCCACGCGAAGTTAAGTACATGCGCCGCATCTACTTAGTAGATGCGCCGCATCTTCCCTCAGACAGAAACTATAAATACCCCGTAGACCAGACGAATTACAAAGGGCCGGAAAACCTAAAACCGAAGTTCGAACAGGAGAAACAAAGGACGAATTCAGTCAAGGAGGCAGCACAAGACACACCTAAATCAAAGATACAAGAGCTGTAAGAAGGTGCTGCATGTGTTTAATTCATTAAGTAGTTTTGTTTTATTGTGTTAGCAAACTTTAATTCATCAGGATTGGTGGCTTGTGTAATGTGACAACGAAAGATTGCACTCCCTTTAATACTTGCTTTCCCATCAATTAAAGTTTATATGTTGATGTCTTTGGTTACTACTTATTAGTGCATTGATAACCTCTGTGTTTATTAGTGGCTTGCGGGCATTTGACTGCGGGACATAATGTGGCTCCCACGGTTATTACTAAATTGATCACTTAGGAATAACTTTTAGACATAAGTAATCATTAAGGGTTTACTCGCCGATAAGAATAGGACCAACGAGAAAGGGTTAACTACATACACTTCATATAAAGCTATCAATAAAACAAGTGACAATCTACTTAATCATAAGGACAGCCCTCTTATTGTCTCAAGTATTTATCTGTGTACGTGTGTGCTACTTGCTGATTCGTGCCTATTGGTTTATTTTATTATTTAATTGCAAACAAAACCGTGCCAGTCTCTCAGGCTGAAAACCCCCTGCGTTAGGATATTAAAATACTGATTAGAATAACGAGATAATACGTTCCACTCTTAGTGATCGACACTCTACTTACCATTATCTTCATACTGACCGGGTACACTGCTCGTTAAGTGTGTGTGTTATTGATAAGTCGGCTAAATATAAATTTAAAACTTGAGTTAGGCCTCTAAACGTGCTAAAACTATACTACAACATACACGCACACGCATCAAGTTTTTGGCGCCGCTGCCGGGGAGTGAATTGTTATTATCTGTTAATTTGATTAGTATTTTAATTAGGGTTTTTTTCTTTTTATTAGATTAATTGCATCATTGTACTATTTTGCATATTTGTTGTATTGTGTGTTAATTGTTTTCTTTTATTTTTGTGTGTTTATTTTTGTTTGTGTGTTTAATTTTTTGTTTTTATTTTTCGTATTTTTCTGTTCTGCTATCGTTGTACTGTGCTAAATCAAACGATACGGCGCATCTGATCTCTCAGATACGGCGTATTGCGTTTAATTTTTTTTTAATACAACGCGTTTAATTAATTCGATACGACGCATCTTTTCCCCAAGATACGGCGTATCTGTTTTTAATAAAAAAATTTTCTAAACGTTAACGCCATACGACGCATCTGCTTTAGCAGATACGGCGTATCTATCATTTTAATTAAAAACAGTTTGCGAATTATTAAACAGATACGGCGTATCGATCTCTGTCGATACGGCGCATCTTACTGAATCAAAAATCTTTTATTTTTAAACGTAACGAAAATACGGCGCATTAACTTTCGTTAATACGACGCATTTAATTTTAATTAGATAAGTTGATTTTTGATTAATTAATTCGATACGGCGCATTCTTAAATTCTAAGCGGCGTATCTATTTTCTGAATAAAGTCTGATTAAATTTTAACGATTATAAGATACGGCGTATCCAACTTTTTGGATACGGCGCATCGTCTGCAGATATCAGCTATTTTTATTCTTATATCCGTTTCTTTATTCATTAATTTCTCTTCTAGCGAACAAATCCTACTGATGCTTTTCGTGATTGTTTCAGAAGGATAATGGAAGGATACGGAGAACTGATTGACTTCGACTTCGAAACCAATTTTATGAATGAAGTATTAGTGCATGATAAATCACTCGAACGTTACGATGGGGACTACATTGAACTTAATGACCTTAATGGACCGTTGGAATCCAATGACCTGTTCATGGATGATGCTGAATCTGAGTTAGAAGAAGGAGAAATTGTGGATAGTCCAAAAGTCAACGTTATTACTACTAGGAATTACGATGAATTTGAGGGATATGATGGTTCTTGGGATTACGGTAGAAGGATCCACGCCGATTGTGCTTACAATTTGCAATTCACATGCATGATTGGGTACAAGTGTATTGACGCCAATTTCTTTCCTATTTTACCAATCAATGTCATGTCAAGAAGGTTTTACAATTCCATTATGAGAAATAAAGTGGAGTACAAGGGAAAGAATGTTGTTGGAGCCTTCATTAATGTTCCGATCTTCGTGGGACGCTTTACTATTGTAACTGAGTTCGCCGTTGTTGAAGACATGAATGCCTATTGTGACAGCAATATGGGTGACGTGATTGTTGGAAAACCATTTTGTAGGGAGATCACTATTAATGCAAAACGATTTGAAGGAAAGATCACTTTTCAATATAGAAGCGACGTTATCACTTATATGATGCCCCGAACTCATCCTGGATTTAAACATGCTACTAGTAGGATCTGCTACAAATTTTCTCCATTCCTTTTTGTTAGTGATAATGACAATAAGAGAGGGATTGAGTACCCATACCAATTGATGGAAGGATTCTACAATGGAGTGTTGAAGTTGGGACCTGAATATATACATGACGAGTTAGTCGCTAAATGGATCCTACGTAAGCAATGTGGGATTCAATGATCGATACTAAAGAGCTGAACGTGAGTCTAACTTGAAGACTCTGGAATAAAGACAAGTGCTTACCGGGAGACAACCCGGAGAATTTTTATTATTCTGCTATCTGTGTCGAGTCAGTCCAGGCCGCACGAGGATACGGCGCATCTCAATTCTGAGATACGACGCATCTCCTGCAATGGTCATATCTTATTTTATTTTTCTGCATTTTTATTTTCGACTTTAAAACTATTTATCAGTTTATTTTTAATGCGGCGCATCCCTGGTTAAGGATGCGGCGCATCTTTATTCTGATCCGTATTAATTCCAGGCTCGATACGGCGTATCTTCTTCAATAAGATACGGCGCATCGACTGACCTGATGATTTTCAGTTTTAATTTTTAAGTTTTATTTTTCCTAACTACTAATGTATTATGCAAGTTTGAACCTTTCTTATCTTAGGTGTGTTTTAAAGTGTTGGTGGTATTATAGTTTCCTGGATTTCCTGTGGATACATCAAGTATGAAGCTTTAACGTTCTAATCCACAAGAAGTTGATTTTTGCTCTTATACTAATGGAGGATCATACCGAGCAAATCTCAGGGGAGTTTTTTCTGTTCTAATTCTTTTAATTTCCAGTTTTTAACCTTTTATACAAACAACGAGGACGTTGTTTAACTTAAGTGGGGGGATTGGAGAATTAGAACACTTAACAATTACTTGTCCTAAACTTTTTCAAAAATTATGCTTAAAATGTGCTTAATATATCAAACTTAAAATTTTTTTAGCATGTTTTTGTTTAAGATCTAAGTTGCATAACTGCACACATAACGTTATTTTCAAAAATTGTGATTTTTCAAAATTCACAAATCTATGAGTGTGCCGGTGACTTGTAAACTTTAGAACTTGGCTTGTATACTATTCGAGACCACCATAATAAGTATTATTTATATAATTGGAATGACTTGTCTAACTTGGTAAATTTCTAGGATTACACCCAAATAGCCTATTATATGTTATGTGTTATTAACTAACTACTCTGGTTAGTTAACCCTCGTATAAACCCTTTTGTTACTCTCATTTTTAGAGTAAGATACCCCTAGAAAAACCCTCAGAGCCATTCCTTTCGTTTCTTACACCTATGTTAAAAATGTTTCGTTACACCCTTACACCTTAGCCTACCCTGTAGATTAGAATCCGTGGTTGGTTAATTGCTATAGGCAAAGTGTGTTTCCTTACATTACCTGTGTTCGCGTGCGTAATTCATTATCTTTGGTTAGGTCGGGAAATTGCACAATGCAATTGGAGTGAAAGTAAATATTGTATATCTTTGAGTTTATTTTTCGTGTGTTTACTACTTTCACTATTACCGTTATTTCTGAAGTCATGAAATGTATGGAAAAATTATCCGGAAAGAAAGTTATAGTGATGTGGTGAAATTTTACACATCTATGTTTATGTTTAATAATAATAATAATAATAAAAAAAAAAAAAAAAAAAAAAAAAAAAAAAAAAAAAAAATCCGAAAAAATGAGAAAAGAAAAAGAAAGAAAGAAAAGTTGGAAGTTAGTTTTAACCAACTTATGTAAAGTTATATAAGTGGTCGATATCACCACTATTTGTTGTACTATATCTATGGATTGAATGGGAATTGGCAGTTATGGGAACGCCAATTAAGGTTTATTCTTTGATTAAGATTTTGTTGAGTATAATTCGTGTCTACCTAAAGCGTGTGTTTCAAGTGTTAAAGCGTGAGTTATTCGATGATATGAGTCTTATTCATGGGATGGTTGGGATAGTGATTAACCACACTTAGGATTTTAATTTATTTGTTTTGTTTATTTTTATTTTTGCACCAATTTATATCCCAAATGTTATCCATGCCCTTTATTATTCTTTATCCAACCAAACCTTTGATTTATTGAGATTAGGGATTTGAGCAATCTTAAGTATCGTAGTCGTGGATTCGGCTATGTATTTATGATTTTGTCGCCCTTTTTGATATATTATTATTGGTGAAGTTTGGACCTATCTTTAGCCTATTCGAGTTAAGGATTTGAGCAATTGCAAGTATCGTGTTCGTGGATTCGATCATGTATTTGTGATTTTGTCGCCTTTTCTGGAATTTGAGATCGATAGTGATTAAGAATAATTAACCCTTAAGCCTAAAAACCCTTTTTTTACCGCTTTAGACTTGTTATTCCTTAGCTTTAGTGGTGGAGATGTGTATACTTGCCAAGCTTATGATAGAATATTCGTCGCGACTGGACAGTTAAACGATTAGATTTGCTTTTATCGACTTATTTTATTTTATTTCTGAATCGTTAAGTGTTTAGTTGTGTGATTATGAAATGAACGAATACATGCTTAAATATAAAAATAAATTCTAACATCTTTTAGGATACATTTTCATAAGAGAAATTCTAAGGTTTACTTGGGGACAAGTAAAGTTCAAGTGGGGGGATATTTGATGAACTCAAATAAGTACATTTTATTACTATCATTTATCCTATTAATTTGACTTGTTTTACTATATTATGTATGAGGATTGATACTTAATCGTTTACTTTTGTAATTCTCAGGTAAAAACAAGCATTTGGTGAAACTTAGCGATTTTGGACTAATAATGGAGCAAAACGTGCATAAAGTTGAAGGTCTACTGACATGGACAAGATCAAGTCAATTCTGCTCCAGATGCGCCGCATCTCACTCTCGACATGCGCCGCATCTCTATCAAGATATCACCAGATACGATCCAAGATACAAGAGGACATGCGCCGCATCTAATCATGGAGTTACGCCGCATCTTCTGGCGGTGTACGAATATTCCTGAATATTATAATCTTGGACCCCACGCGAAGTTAAGTACATGCGCCGCATCTACTTAGTAGATGCGCCGCATCTTCCCTCAGACAGAAACTATAAATACCCTGTAGACCAGATGAATTACAAAGGGCCGAAAAACCTAAAACCTAAGTTCGAACAGGAGAAACAAAGGACGAATTCAGTCAAGGAGGCAGCACAAGACATACCTAAATCAAAGATACAAGAGCTGTAAGAAGGTGCTGCATGTGTTTAATTCATTAAGTAGTTTTGTTTTATTGTGTTAGCAAACTTTAATTCATCAGGATTGGTGGCTTGTGTAATGTGACAACGAAAGATTGCACTCCCTTTAATACTTACTTTCCCATCAATTAA
Organism: Artemisia tridentata subsp. tridentata; assembly: GCA_021014915.2. Lineage (NCBI taxonomy): Eukaryota > Viridiplantae > Streptophyta > Magnoliopsida > Asterales > Asteraceae > Artemisia > Artemisia tridentata. Next base: position 30,796,403 of record CP139502.1, on the reverse strand, counting down.
AGTTTATATGTTGATGTCTTTGGTTACTACTTATTAGTGCATTGATAACCTCTGTGTTTATTAGTGGCTTGCGGGCATTTGACTGCGGGACATAATGTGGCTCCCACGGTTATTACTAAATTGATCACTTAGGAATAACTTTTAGACATAAGTAATCATTAAGGGTTTACTCGCCGATAAGAATAGGACCAACGAGAAAGGGTTAACTACATACACTTCATATAAAGCTATCAATAAAACAAGTGACAATCTACTTAATCATAAGGACAGCCCTCTTATTGTCTCAAGTATTTATCTGTGTACGTGTGTGCTACTTGCTGATTCGTGCCTATTGGTTTATTTTATTATTTAATTGCAAACAAAACCGTGCCAGTCTCTCAGGCTGAAAACCCCCCTGCGTTAGGATATTAAAATACTGATTAGAATAACGAGATAATACGTTCCACTCTTAGTGATCGACACTCTACTTACCATTATCTTCATACTGACCGGGTACACTGCTCGTTAAGTGTGTGTGTTATTGATAAGTCGGCTAAATATAAATTTAAAACTTGAGTTAGGCCTCTAAACGTGCTAAAACTATACTACAACATACACGCACACGCATCAACATCCGACACGCGGATAGTGATCTTCATCATGCAACAACAACAATAAAAGTAAAAGCAAAGAATCAAAATTAAAGCAAAGGGTAGATTTTTTTTCCTCCTTTTTTGGGGCAGTTGGCTTCTGGCGGCATGTACGGCGGCGGGCGGGTGTGATTCAAGTTGGGTTTTATGCATAATTGAAAAGTGAAGAAAATGACGCTGACCGCGTTAGTTAAATCCAAACGGTTTGAAAGTTTTGACCAAAACAGTACGCATGTGATGTTTTGGTCGAAAATTACATATCTTTATTTTATTTTATTTTATTACTCCCTCCGTCCCAAAATAAATGTCAAGTTTGACTTTTTGAGGTCTTTTTTGTTAAACTTTGACCTCAAATATTTTTATTTGCGTTATATAATACTTTATGAAAATTATACCAATGAAAATACATTTGATGTTTTGGTCGAAAATTACATATCTTTATTTTATTTTATTTTATTACTCCCTCCGTCCCAAAATAAATGTCAAGTTTGACTTTTTGAGGTCTTTTTTGTTAAACTTTGACCTCAAATATTTTTATTTGCGTTATATAATACTTTATGAAAATTATACCAATGAAAATACATTTGAAACCCAATCCATTCATATATTTTGCATCAAGTATTATATAACACATATAAAAATATTTACGGTTAAAGTTGAACAATAAAGACTCTAAAAAGTCAAACCTGACATTTATTTTGGGACGGAGGTAGTATTATTTTTTTTAGAAGAGATAAATGGCGGCTATGTTTTGACGGGGTGGAATAAAAGCAGGCTTATGGTGACAGACTAGGTCTCGAAATCAGACCCACCCATGATACCATGTTAGACAATAAAATCCCGTAGCATAACTTTATCCATCATGCAATATATATAGATACAAGAGCAAAATGAAACCCTAAAGCCAATTGTACCTTAAGCCCACAATCGTGCCTGAGCCATTCTAAATCAATCTCTATAACTTCGAAAATGCAGACGCAGTTCCTGAGAAACTTTTACTTTGGTTTAAATTTTGATGTTTGCCTGCTTGCATAGCTAGTAGCTCGTGCATGGACGGAGTTTATTAGGGGCAAGAGAGGGTTGTGACTCCTTAAATTTAGGACCACCAAACTTTATTTTTTGTAGTTTTGTATATTATTTTTAAAGAATTAGTATAAACGAGCATGGAAACCCGCGCGTTGCGGCGGGGTGTTTTGCTAAAGAAGTATATAGTGAGTGTTGGAAGCTGGAAATGGTAGTAACAAAATTTTAAAGCTGCAATTGTATTATACGCAATGAATTTATGATGACAAAGAACAATTTCAATATGAATCAATGTTTACAGCAGTTTTGCAAGTAAACGCGGATAAAAAATATATAAGTTTAACGCTTAACTGTTAAATCAGTTATTAAAGAACACAATACATAGGAACAAAAATAAATCCGCTGGAAAACTAAAATAAAGTTACTTACATTCTGTAATTATGTAACTTGGTTTCGAAGACCGCTGATTTCATAATCCAACTGTGAAAACAAATACATTGTTGAAACCTGCACAATTCAGGCTCGTTAATGATATTATGCAAGAAGTGAACCATGGGTATAACTAACTTGCCATCGAATATGTTCAGAAAGTTTATATCAGGGCATCAATAAACATTAAATCCTATTCACCCCTACACTAAAGTTATGGTTTCTATGAATTATCTTTTTTGACGCTGCAAATGGAGTAACACATACCCCATAAGTAACACATACCTTTAGTTTATTTGAGTTGTTGCAGATATCAGTTTCACTTATAGCACCCCAGTCATCAATACATTTGTTAGAGTGTATGTGATCAGTGTGATCAAACGTTTTTCTTTTTGCTTTTATTCTCGTTATCTGATGACGCTGGTAGATAGGGAAAAAAAAGGCCGTCAGTAGAGGATACACCAATGATTAGACACGGCGTGAACCTACTCCCTGAACACATCCCCTAAACCTACCTCATTTTACATACCTATTGAACCATCCCAACGAATCCACCTCTTGAACCGAGGCCTCTAAAAAGATCTCCTGAACACACCTCGTGAAGTAATATAGGCCAGACTCGAAGTCAAGTTCTCCTGACCTGTGATCACAAACAGAAACAACATTCACAGTATTTTCTGTTCCAGCGTATACCAATGCGAACACATACATCAGCGGGGTAAGAAGCCCTTTTATCGATTTTATTCATGTTATTTAATAGTATTATGTTAATGAAAACACAATTTTCATACGAATTTTTTCTTTAAAAACTATTTTGTCAGTTCATAATATGAGGTTGAGATTCATCGGTATTCTCCAAAAACGGATACATCTGGCATGGCTGCAAACTTAATAGTTTGCCCCGCCAAAACACAGAGATTCACGGCTTTAATCAAAATCATTAAAATTCATCATTACCTTTTATAACCAATACCACCAAATTACCATGTGCAAAACTGTTTGGTTCAGAATTGTGAGTGCAGAGCCGGATAAGAGAGCTGCCAACCCGCCATGGCTGCAAAAACGACGTTGTGCTGCCCAGCCAAGATACGGGACGCTTCCATCCATCACGATCCATATCAACTTACCTTCTTTCTAAGCCAATAACTGCCATCTGTGAAGAAGTGGTTATATTAGATAGTACTCCATAAAATTGCCCATAAATGACTGGTTTCTTTTTTTTAAATTAACACATTCAATCAGTTTTATTGCTTTTTAGTAACTCATACCTTTATCAAAAGCCAAAACATCAAATTACCAACCTACTTTTGATTTTCACTATCAGCTCATTTTTTTTTTTTTTTTCAAAATCCTTTTTGAACATATCAATAGCTATTAAAGGAGGTAAAAGAAATGCTTATGACATGGCATGACACATGCTGTTGCTTAATGAGAATTATTTAAATACTTTTTTAAAACTACATAAACAGTCTACTGTTACCCTTTTTCATGTGGCAGGGGTAAAGAAGTAATTCCTTCAGATCACAAAGAATAGGAGAAAGTTTTTTGGCAAACCGGATATAATTTGAGATGGAAAAAAGAAATCACCTGTCAGAAGGTGTCTCAATAGTCTGTAATGCTACTTGAAGCAGTTGGGAGTTAACACCTACCATCTCATCTGCTAGTAAATCCCGTCGCCATGGCTGGCATGCCAAGATACGGTTTTTGGCAAACAACGCTTCCCAAAACAGTAAATAAAAAACCGGTGGCAAACACCCAAAACCATTCGTTTATTAGGCTCAGATTTTTAAAGTCCGCCATGGCCGCAAAGCAATACGGCTGCATAATCATGCCATCCGTTTTTTGCCTCGCACATTGAGACCATTCACTACTTGGTTCATCTCCATGATGTTTTCCTGATCCTTTCATCACGGAAATCTCATTTTGCACTTCTTCATCGTTACAAAAGACTTTACTTTCGACCCCGCCTTTGTATTGTTCGTTAATTTGGTCAGTATGATCATCTGATCTTCCCGGACAGGCAACTTCTTGGAAGTTTTCTTGAGTGAAATCAGACCATTTCTCCCAAGAAAGTGCGTACGCTCAGCACACAAATTAACCTGCAGCTTATAACAAACAAACGAAATAATCATAAGCCATAATTGTATTTTATACTCAAATACGTATAAGAATTATAAATATCCACAATAAATAGATTTGTTGACCTTTTACTAACAATGAAAGGCAACATCCACTGGATGATGGCTAGACACGCACGCAGGCGACGTAGTCATTTAATTTTTTTTCTTTTTCTGATTTTGTAAGCCATCTTTCGAGTGTCATAAGCACTGCATCACACAACTTAACTCGAAGCATAGACCGCTAAAATGAAAAACCTGAAATTGGTAACTCCATTCTTTTCATATCCAACTCGGCTTTCCTCTTTTCATGATTCTCCCAACCTTGTATGTTCACCTGTTTTTGGTCGAACCTATCGGTCAGTGAATTAACACAGGCATAAGTAGAAATACGTTTGCCAATCGTTAAAAACTGTTTCTAGCAAATTTAACAAATTTAAGCAGTAAGATTACCAAACCTGTCTTACCCGTCCTATTTTGTTATACGTGCTGATAACACCGATGAACTTTTCTTTCTAAGGAGGTGTTTGTTTAGGCTTATACAGCCTGCTTATATCTTATTTGGTGTTCGGGTTATGTTTCATAAGCTCACTTATTGTGGCTTATTTTGAAACTTTTCGACTTATATACGTTTATTATGACTAATAAACGTATATAAGTCGAAAAGTTTCAAAATAAGCCACAATAAGTGAGCTTATCAAACATAAGGTCAGAACAAAGTAAGCCATAAGGCTGCTATATAAGGCAAAACAAACACACCCTAAACAGCATTATCGTAATAGAACATCATAAACAGTATTCCTAAAACTATCTCATCGACATTTATCGATTTCCCGACAGATTAAAATTGCAGCTAATTCTATTACCTGCCAACAGTAGAATAATCCTAATAATAAAACAATATAAACAGTCAAGCAGCCATATCGAAAAAATAATCTGAAAGCGGATTTTAATAAAACAATATAAACAGTCAAGCAGCCTAATATCATAAACATATAATCAGACACATATAATAAGCACTTAAATACAAAATAAGCAGTCATATGCATTAATAAGTAGTCATAATACAAAATAAACAGTCATATGCATTAATAACGACTTATACATATGCACATCGAAACACAACTTTAATCTATTGTTTGAAACTCAATCAAAACCCAAAATTGTTTAGAGGCAGAGTAAATTAAAAAAATGAAATTGTCGGATACAAATCAGGGTTAGTGGTTACCTTATGTTTATATGCGGAATTTGAACAGCCCGATTTCAAAATTATCAACCTGATAAGCAAATCGAATTAGGGTTTGCATTTATTCGATCTAAAGGCTTTCGTTTATATAAAACTCGATCGATTATGGAGTTAACTCATGAAAAAAAATTATCTTTAAACCAAAATATACCTTTGATTAACTCAATTAGGATCGGCTGAATAGTGCAAAATTATTATTAAAAAAAAATACCTGTTGTTGGGGGTTCGACTGATGATGGTTTTTGAAGATGGATGTGGTTTTCGGAGGACTGGGTGTGGATTCGATTGATGAAATCGGTGGTTCTTCACACTTCACCTTGTTCTACTTTATTTATTTATTTTTTATTTTTGCATCTTGGAATGGAAATAATTCATTCTTCCTCAGTAGAAGCTTCAAGAAGGGGAAAGATGGGAGAGATATACTTCTGGGTTTTAGGCGCTGAAAGGTATAAATGAGAGAAACCACTGTTGTGCACAACTTGTAGAAGCAGATGCTACTGTTTGAACAACTGTTAGTCACAATTCCTCAAAGCATGACAAACCCTGTTGTTCACAATCTTTTTAAGCAATGTTTACTGTTCGAACAACTGTTCCGAACAACACTCCAATGCAACCAAATCCCCCCTTTTAGTATATATGGTAATGTAAAATAATTATAGGTTTGGCCCCCTTAAAATTATTACGACTACATTTTCTCCAATAACATTGCTCAAGCTCTGCTTGAGCTCACGTGTAACTTCGAAAATGACACGGTTCTTGTGTAAAAAAATTAAGTGAGTCAGTCGACTCTGATAAAGAGACGACGTAAAACATAAACTGAAAACCGATCATTTGATACAACCTGACCAAGACGACATACAACATTAAGATTGTAACTCACTAACTCATGATTTGACACGACAGGCATGAAGATGATACGAAAAATAGTCTTAGAAGCCGTGATACCTTCTTAATACACCACGTCCTTGTTAAATTTTAATGAAGATAGCGACTTGGCTAAAGTTGTTACATTTAAGGTGATAAATTTAGCTAACCTATAACGACATTGTTTTGTTTGCTCAATATAAATATAAAAAAACGACATGAAAACGAAATTTGTGACGTACAAGATCATTTATGTAATTACCAAATTTCAACCAAACCAACATATTAGCCTCTTTTGTGGTTCTTGTTGAAAAAAAAGTATGTTAATTATGACATGTCATTTTATCAAATTTAATAAATTTAAACCACATTTCTAGGTGAGCAATTAAACTAAATGATTGTCAAGAAGATATAAGAACGATTTCTCGTCAAACTCTTGATATGGGAACCATCACGACAAACGTTAGACAACAAGCTACAGTTCTCACATATGTATTCCAATAGTTGCGGACATGCATACATCAAAGTGGAGGTAATGGGTTTAAATGCTCGACCCGTGTCCTTTAATCATTACATTACGAGATTTATCTTCCATTATTCCCCATGTTGGCCGTGTGATTGGTTGGTGAGGGCCGCCAAAGGTCGGGTTACTTGTTTTTTCAGCAACAAGCTACTATACCTTTCAACTAAGCTAATATCGAACTTGACTTAATAGTTGAACCTTTTCAGTTTATCTAGGGTTGGCGAATATTTGATTAAAATGTATGCAACTTAAACGGGGTATTTACTACTTCTAGACCATTTCCCTCTCCATTCATTTAGTTGTTTTTGTAAAGAGTGAAATGCAGAAATGGTCCCTGTGGTTTGCCCAAAAAACAGGTTTAGTCCCTGTGGTTTCGAAAGTGCAGGCGGCCTCCCTGTGGTTTGCTCAAAATTGCAAAAATGGTCCCTTGTGGTTTGCTCAAAATTGCAAAAATGGTCCCTGTGGTTTACTCAAATTGCAAAAAAGGTCCCTGTGGTTTGCTCAAAAATTACACGTCGAGGGACCAAAACGGAACCAAGGTTTCCCCACAGGGAGGCCGCCTGCACTTTCAAAACCACAGGGACTAAACCTGTTTTTTGGGCAAACCACAGGGACCATTTCTGCATTTCACTCTTTTGTAAATATAATATAGTGATTTGGATTATTAGGGCATCCACTATGGATGAACCTATTAAGGTTTATAAAATTGGCAACTCTTATAATGTCATCAATTCTTAAAACTTTTCATACTATAAACATATTCCTACTATGGATAAAGCTTTTGAGGTTTATAAATTGTTCCAACATTTAAATGTCGTTTATTATTTAGCAAAATAATAATAATAATAATAATAATAATAATAATAATAATAATAATAATAATAATAATAAATAAATAAATAAAAAAAATAAATAAATAAATAAATAAAATGGACCTCTCCAAGATTCTAGAGCTTTTCATGCTACAAAGGCATGAAATGGTTCCACACTATGGTATAAAAATTCTTGGACCTCTTCATAAGTGTTTAGCCCTATTCTTAAACATTCATAGTGGATTAGTGGTGGCCAAAACCCGGATCCGAAAAAACCGAAACCGGATCCAAACCGGATCAGATAAGAGTCAAAGTCAAGGAACCGGATCCGGTTCCGAACCGGATAGGATATTTCCGGATCTGGCCCCAAAAATACCCGGACCGGTAGCACCGGTTCCGGTTTGGAACCGAACCGGATCGGATCCCAGGAACGGTCAAACCGGATCCCAAGAACCGGTCAACATAAGTTCCCACATTAAATTCCTATGCATTCTATTTCTGCTTGTCTCGAAATTTTTGTACAAATTAGATCAGTGGGCTTTAAGGCCCAATAATGTGGCACTTGGTTTGTAGTAAAAAAAAAGAAGGAACCATGCAGTAGGAGAAAATGAAATATATAGTTTCCACTGTCTTCACAGTGGGCATGTCAAATTTCGGGTTTCCGTGTTTTGTTTTGTTTTTTTTTTTTTTTTTTTTTTTTTTTCGTTCGCGTTTTTCACACAATAAACTTAATAAACTTCGACTTTTATTAAAAAAAACTCATAAACGTCACACACAAAGTATTTGAATCACAAATTCATAAACGTCACACACAAAGTACTTGAATCACAAATTTATTACATTCAAGAACTTAACCAAGTCGAAATTACACCAAATTTCTTTGTTTCGGGTTGTTGGTACAATCCCAACTTCAATCGGTTCATTTGTAGAACCTTGAGCAGTGGGATTACCGGTATTTGATGTTGAGTTTTGAGAAGCTCGGTTTTTAGACATCGTGAGCGTTTTTGATCAAGTTTGTGAGCGTTTTTTGAGTGTTTTTAGTGTGTTTGATTGTTGTGATTCAACCAAAATCAACATTGGTATTTATTGGGAAGATTAGCAGGTCAAAATGGGACAAAAAGTGGGATACTCCCGTTAGAAAAAGGGCAAAAAAACAGACCAAACGGTCCTATTTTTGCTACTGTCCAGAATCTACAGAAATTGCCCATTTTACCGTTGGATCCGGTTCCCAAGAACCGGATCTCGAACCGGTGTGGAAATATCCGGTTCCGAACCGGTTCTATCTCCAGAAACATGGAACCGGACAGGAACTACCGGGTCTTCGAGGAACCGGACCGGATCTTGGAGGAACCGGCTTTGACCGGATTCGGATTCGGATTTTTTTTTCGGTTTCGGTTCAGGAACCGGTTCTGATGGCCAACTCTATTTATAGTGGATGCTCTTATATCCTATAACACAAGGCCTATGGTTTGCTGGGATTTCACATCATATAATCATATAATAATCACGAGTACGCAATGGATATAAGTCTAAAAGGGATCCGTTTGATGTACAAGGATTAATACATAAATATACATGTATATTACTAACCTCTTGGTTTATGATCGAATGATCAACCGATCAGATCTTGGATCTTGATCCTCATCTTCTTGAGTCATACAAAACCCTTTAGCAACTAAAAGAAGTCGCCTCTATGGTTGCACACACTACACGCCACGGTAGAACACCCGGATGCTAGTGCTAGTTCTAGTTCATGAATTGAAGGACAAAACAAGCAAGGTTTTGCTTCTTGGTGTTTGGACAAAAACCCTAAGGGTTTAGGGTTAGCATTCGGCTGGTTTAGGGTATAGGAAGAAGATGAATTCGTTTTTAGTATTTAGGGTTTCCAAAGATCACTAAATAATGAACTAAGGGGTTCATTATATAACCTTTATATGGCTTAGGGACCAAGCTAAACAAAAACACTTCTCCCCTACACCATTCGGCCGACCTACACACATCACCCCCATCTTTTATGCGTTTGGTGTTTTACACAAGTTAACGAGTCCGTTACTAGTTAATTAAGTGTCTATTAGTTAACCAAATCGTCTAACGGTTTAATTGACGACATTTAGTCATTTCGTGAATTATTAATTAATATAATTAATACATTTACTAGACATATATTAATTACACTAATTAAAAGCATTCTCTCGGTGTATACGTGTGTGCCCCCATAGACTCACGTATTTCTAGCCATACAATTATCGATTATGACTTGAGCATTACCAACAGCTCCCGCTTGCGAATGTCATATTTAAAGATAAACTTATACTAACAATGGTAAGCGTCTAGTAACACGTCATTGCTCCCAGAAATACCTGAGTGCGGTTTCGTAAAATGTCTCAGTGTAAATGGTTTATTATTAAACATTCTTTTGTTTCAGATACCTGTTAAGTTTTGGTTATGGATCAAAGTCATTCCAAATGTTCAACTTATTCTGTTTCTCGATTATAGATATTGAACTAGATTAAGCTAAAGTATAATTACACAACTATAAGTTATATTTAATAACAAAATGATGTTAATTGTCATGAGTTAATTCAATTGTATTAGATTATTTACTGTTACAAATTTTTTCAAATACCCGTAGAAAGTTTGTTCTCGAGGTAAGTAAGGATAAGGAAATGAAGGAGGCAATAATAAAGATGGTAAATAATCAAGAAGTACGAAAAAGATGATTTAGTGATGTTGTTCATGGTAAGAGTCAAGGCCGTATAACTTTATTATATGTTAATGATTTGTTCTAGATTGTTTGGTTGAATTTGATAGATTATGTTTTTTTTTTTTTTTTTTTTTTTTTTTTTTTTACTTTCCATTTTATATCACCAGTTTATTTTATAATTCAGGAAATTTGTTTCGATTTGCTTGTGTTAGAAAAGTAGCTTATACTGTAATGGTTTGTTTGGTAATTTGCGTGACTTGTTTTGGTATTTTAGGTTGTTTAAATTAGGAAACTATTTTATAGTTTATAAATATGGATCGATATTTTTTAGAATTTTTTTGGTTTGAAGGATCCATATATACTTGTTTTGAAAATCATTTGTCCTGGTTTGTTCTCGATTCACCATATTAAATGCGTTTTGAATCGTTTGGGGTATTCTGGGATTTTTGATTCACTTTCATTACTTTCTATGAATTTTCGTTTTGTTTTGGTATTTGAAGATTAATTTGGTGTCGCTTGATTTGTTTTGGTATTTGAAGATTATATGGAACATTGTGATCTATCTATTGTACATTTGGGTTACTTTCATAATTGGTTGATTTGTTTGGGGATTAAATTTTTACAAGCAATATTTCTTTAATTCTTTGAAAGTAAGCTTTTATTATTTTGTCCTTAAATATAGTTTACAACGATGGGCCTGTTTGGTAGGGGCTTTTTGGGAGAGCTGTTAGCTTTTAGTTACAAAATAATCTCATCTAAACTAATCAGCTCCGTTTGGATACATTAACTTGAAGCTTTTATTTCAAACAAATAGCTCCTAAATGAAAAGCTGATTCATGAAGCTTTTTAAACATCTTTGAGCTGTTAAAACTTTAAATTACTGATATACCCTCCAAACATTTGTTTACAATTATAGATATATCCTTTTATGTCATTTTACATCTTATAATTACATTTAACAGTTAACTTACGAAACACTTTTATTAAAAAAAAGATACAGTTTGTAGCTCATGTTAACAGCTTTGCAGCTTACAGCCTACAGTTTACAGCATACAACTTACAGCTAGTTTTGCCAAACATACCTTACAACGATATCTTATTTTCAGGAATCATCATTAGTTATTTACGATTATCCCCTATTGTGGATGTAAAGGTATGGGTCCTAAGTTTAATCATTTTCCATTTGATAAATGTGGACACAAAAGAAGAGAAAAAAAGAATAAAATTAAGTTGCAAGTAGTTTGAAGTTAGAAGAAGTGAAGAGTGGTTTTAATGAGGCAGAAATTGTTGGTTGATTGATTTTTACAAGTGTGTGTTATATAACTGGATTTGGTTGGCAGGAATTAAGAGTAGTACCATATTTATTACACCAATAGGGACTACCAACAACTCGATCGACTTCTACATGTCCCATTCTGCCAACCACCCCAACATGTATTTTTATACTACCAATTTTCATAGCTTCGATTTTGTTTTCTATCTTTAGAACAAAAACTATCTAAAGAGGGTCATAATCAGAAGTGTAGCCATATCTAATTGAGGATTGAGATCCTCTCATGTTAGTTTCAACGTAATAGGTTATATATATTAATAAATTAGAAAACGATTAAATTAAAAAGTAAGTCCACATTTGATGAGAGTTAAGGGCTAAGTTGAAACTAAGACAAGAGGATCTTAATCCATGCTCTAGCCGTCTAGCGGGTTCAAATAAACATGCTTAACAGCTACTTTCGTGATACTTTTAGTAGCACTTTTGCATCACAAACCCGCAAACTTCTTCAAGAGGTTTAAATAAGCGGAGAAACTCCAACTCCGTGCTTGACAAACCCTTCCTCAAACACCAACCTCACGCAATGTTCAGTTGTTTCATGCGAACTGGGGAGTTGAGATTGAACCCATGAGTTATTTCTTCAAAAGTCCCCCCTTTCCGGCCCCATAACGACATATACGCTAAGAGAATAAGCGTCCGAAAGCTGGCCCAATAATTCACACCTTTGAAATTTGAACTTGAGACTTCAACTAATACAAATCCACCAACTTTGAACATAAACACCAATAATCTTAGTTTTGATCAAGCTTAGTCGAGAAATTTATGTGGTTATAGTTTTTGTGAACAAATTATATACTAGTATATATGTTGTCGTAATAAACATTATATGATATGCACAGTTTTGAAGACTACAAAGAGCAAACGGTTAAAGCTCATTATATGTATGATATTGATGTTATACGATGTTATAAAAATGCATGTGTGGTTTGCCATGCATCATCGTGTTTATGTTTGATCATGGCATTTGTTTCTTTCATAATTTACACAATTATATGTATGATATTGATGTTGTACGATGTTTAAACATGACAGCGGCATGACACAAGAAAAACTTGTACAAAAAGTGCCTCGTACTCCTGTCGACATTATTTTCTCGATCTTAATTGATGAATGCTCGTGAATAGCTATCCAACAAGTAGTGAACGTGTTTTTCATCTAACTTTTCAATAACTTGGCTAAATAGGGTAAGTGGGAAGCAATGCATGCGATCAATTTGTACTCGTCACAATTTAAGTTAGCAATGAAATTTCATGAGCTTTATATTCTATAATGATGATTCAAGACTTTAATATTGATACTAGATTATTTCTTGCAAATCTTATATATGACCCATGTACAATATTATTTAGGCTTAACCGATTGACAGGATCTCTCTATAGAGTTTAAAACTTTCACTGAAAACTTTTATAAAACTTGTAAACAAAGATCAAAATACCACAATTTCACTCAACCAACTACGTCTTTTATTTTTGGAGCAATTACATTTATATCCTTAATAAAGTTCAATATTATGTCAATGTCCTTCTCACTTTTATAATTACGTCAATATTCTTACCAAACTTTTGTAATTACATCAATATCATTCCCAAACATTTGTAATTACATCAATATCCTTCACAAACTTTTAAATTCTCATAATATCCAAAAATAATAATGTTCTTTCATCACCCGAGACCAAAATATATATATGAACAAATAAATTTTTATGAACAATATATTCTTTCATATCTATATCCAAACTTTTTGTAATTACGTTATCAAGTTCTTTCATCACTCGAAGCTAACAAAATACACATGAACAATATAATTATGATCAATATAAGAGATAAATAATAGTTTTTGAATTTAAAATTAATATAATTATGGTTTAATTGATTTTTGGATATATATTAGAATTTAAAAGTTTGAGATGGATATTGATGTAATTACAAAAGTTTAAGATGGATATTGATGTAATTACAAAAGTTTAGGATGGATATTTATGTAATATTAAACTTCAAGAAGGATATACATGTAATTCTCCTTTTATTTTTTATTACTATATATCAACACTAGTACGGTATTGCGAGATGTTTAGTTCAAAACATACAAGAATTTAGAAAGAAAACCTAACCATAATTTCTGTGTGAAAACGAGAAAGAAACCACATTGTAAATCACAAATACACCCTTGATCTTTCATAAATGACAACCAAGACATTACCTGCAAAAATAACCAAACTACACAAACCTAAGTTTCATAAATGACAACCAAGTCCCTCAACTTGCAATCAACCTTAATTAACATTATTTTCAATACACCCCCTTAATCTAAGGCCGAAACAAGTTAAGCAGATGTAACATATCATACTATTTCTTGTGTTCAATAGAACACAATCCTTTAGGAAGAACATCATCAACATTTTCCTCAGAACGAACTTTACAAGCTATGAAAATTCCTTCAACATTATTTTCTCTTAAGAAATATATATCAATTTTAAAATGTTTAGTTCTCTCATGAAAAACAAGATTAGCTTAGCAATTTGCATTGAGTAGTTTACTATGAGATCAATCAACAATTTTAAAACCCAAATAATTTAACAAGCAACACTGGACATAGCCTTGTATTCAGCCTTAGCTTAGGACTTGGCTAAAAAGACATAAATAGTTAACGAAAAATTGTCATTTTTACTATAATATGAGTCTTACAAGGGCTAACCTTTGCGCCATGTTATTTGAAGTTGACGATTTTCTAATACGTCAATATTATTTGATACAACCTATGTAAATATATCGATTGCCGTTTTTCCTCTCATGAAGTAAGTAAACAATGGCCTAAAGTCTTTTAGTTTGGAATGAACTAATTGAGCTACCTTGAAAAGGTATCCCTATTTAAGTATGTATGGAATGAGTCTATTTTGCTCATTTCCCCCTAGTTTGAAGTTGTACCAACCATCTAAAACATATGCAAATATATACACCTTTCTTGACCTTGTTTATTTTCATATCTTCTTGAGTAAATTACACGGATGGTCCTTGTGGTTGTCGTTGACTTTCACGTATGGTCCTTTGACTTTTTTTTTGCACTCACAGTCCCTAACTCAGAAACTACTAACACAGATGGTCCCTTGACCAAACGTTCGTTTGGTCAAACCGTTAAGTTGTATAATTGTGAGGGTATTTTTGTCCGAACACTGTATCTCTTCCCTGTATGTCTTTCCCCAAACACAACTTTCCAACGTGTGGCATATCTTTAACCACAATCACATGATCCATACTCACCACATTTTCATTTCCATAATCTCCCAAAATTTCATTTCATCACACAAAAACAAAGACCAATCCACCATGAAAGCTCTCAGAGCTCCATCCCCTCTTTCCCATCCTTCACTCATCAAAACCAAATTTTCAAAACCAATTTTCAACTTCCCATACACCTTAAAACCCCATAATTCAACCCAGTTCACAAAACCCATATTGAAAACCTTCACTACAATCACTCCCCATCATCAAACACCCTCCCCTCCTACCTCACTCTCACCATTTTTATGAAGTTTTGAAGGTTCCCTCGCGGCATTTGTGTACCACGCGCCACCTACATCTCACGTTTTTATTTCTTTTATTTTGGTAAGTCTTTGAAAATGAAAAATGAAACTAAAGGTAGTAAGAAGATAACGATTCACACCTCGGAATTAATCGGTGTGACATGGCGTTGATAATGTCGAATAGGCCTCGCTTTAAAAGATCGGATTTGTTTTGGTGTTGGAATTGGAATTTGTTATTTGACCGGTTGGTCTTGATTTGGATTTGGTTGAGGTTGTTTGTGACCGAGGGTGTTTAGCCGAGACCTAAGGTCTCGGTGGTGTAGTGGTTGTTGTGGATGTTGAAGATGATGTTGATGGTGGTTGTTGTGGTGGTGGAGGGTGGGGAAAGACATACAGCAGGGAAGAGATTTGCTACAGTGTTCGGACGAAAATACCCTCACAATTATACAACTTAACGCCTTGACCAAACGGACGTTTGGTCAAGGGACCATCTGTGTTAGTAGTTTCTGAGTTAGGGACTGTGAGTGCAAAAAAAAAAGTCAAAGGACCATACGTGAAAGTCAACGCCAACCACAAGGACCATCCGTGTAATTTACTCTATCTTCTTTATGCAGCTTACATCTACATATCTTTATTCACATGTGCTTTTTAATCCATCTTCATATTTCCTCTAGTTCTTCTACTATTAGAGGTATCACTCCCATTGGCCTGTTTATGTAGGCCACTTTCATTGCCTACTTTATTTTCAGTGGTTCGATTAACTTTTTACCCATTTTAACGCAAGTACACTAAGGGGTGTTCCTTAAATTAAGTGGTTTGGAATAATATCTAATTTAGCCATTTAATTTATTTGAGAGAGAGAGAGGTTTTTATAGGTCTCCTCATTAAGATGAAACAATGGTTTGAGACCGCTCAATAAGCGAAAAGAAACACCATCCTATAGTCATAAAATCGAGTTTGTTTATGCTATTTCAATTCGTTTGAGCCTGACATGTGTGCTTAGGTATATTAAGGTTAATGTTACTAATAGTTTATAAATAGTGGTTACTAATAATGTTAAGCCTACAAGCTAGGTTTACACTTTACATCATTCAACAAAACTATTTTTAAGGTGCATCCTATAGTAATGATCGTCTTTATTTAGTTTGTTGGTAGAATATTATTATTTGTTTTTGCTTACAAAACTTTTTTAATGAACTATATATATAAGTTGCTAATGTTGTTGGAAAATTGATGTCCATTAATGTTAAACGGTTCCTATCTAAACCTAGCTAGGCTTTTGTAAAGTTATTATACTACATTTATATTAGCATCGCTTTTACCCTAGAAGTTCTTGGTGGAAATACTTTGACTTAAATGTTGCTTCTATATTTATGTCACCAACCGGTCCACAAGGTTGGAATGGGTCGTTTAAACTCGTAGATTCCGATTTATGATGCATGTATATATATGATGTAAATCACGTAAAAACATTGTTAATAACCACTATTTTTAAAATACATAGCATAACCTTAACCCCGTGGATTTAAGACCACATGTCGATTGAGCTTGAATATTATATTATTATACAAAAACTATTATTACAAAATCAACTATGACTTCAATTAGGTAACATAATAATATTGTAAGTTAACATGAATTAAAAACATATATGTATTGCAATGTGCGCACAAAACACCGTACATTTATGGTGGTTGTTTTGATTTAAAGACAAGATTTGCAGCACATTAAAACGTGGAAGTAACTAAATGTAAAATAATGTAAAGCATACATAAACAGTGAGATTTTAGGTTGTTCCAAAAGTAGAAATGTATGAAATCGTACACCAACAAAATAATCGGCCAAATTACATAATCTTGCTTAAGTACGGTAGTAAATTTATTCATCACAATATTACGAAGGCATTATAATTAAGACCATATAATTAAATTGTACGATTATTTTTCATTGTGAGATTATGATAATATTTGACTGAAATTAAATCTAAGTGTACTTACTAGCAAAAGTTTTTATTACCTAATTACTCTATGATTTTACTAACTATAAGTATTTCTTTATACTATCTAATCGTGTTATTCTTACCAAAGAAATATAACAATAT
Source organism: Artemisia tridentata subsp. tridentata (assembly GCA_021014915.2). NCBI lineage: Eukaryota > Viridiplantae > Streptophyta > Magnoliopsida > Asterales > Asteraceae > Artemisia > Artemisia tridentata. Next base: position 30,779,102 of record CP139502.1, on the reverse strand, counting down.
AGAAATGACAGTGTGATAACGTCCTCACAAATCACTATCAATAGTTTTAATACTATTGAAGATGCGAAGTTGTGAACCATCCATGCATAACATTGGTTTTGATACTCTTGAAGCTTGGACCACTTATAACAATTTTGAAATTTACAAATATTGAAGTAGAAATGGATACAGAGCAAGGTTGTCAGGATCGCGATCCTGCTCGTAAGATCGTACGATCCTACGATCCTACACACACAAAACGAGCAGGATCGTTACGGGATCGTAATTCAGGTAGGATCGTTACAGGATCATGGGATCGCTCGTAGGATCGTAGGATCGTGAACGATCTGATCCTGTTGGTAACCCTTTTTTCAGGTAGGATCGTTACAGGATCGTGGGATCGCTCGTAGGATCGTAGGATCGTGAACGATCCGATCCTGTTTTTTTTTTATACTTTTTTTGACTTTTTTTTTAGAGGAAGGTTTTTAAAAATGGTTTGTATACATATGTAAAGGAAAAGCCGAAAACGATCCTAGGTAGGATCCGATCCTACGATCCTACGATCCCGATCTTGCAAAGCCGAAAACGATCCTAGGTAGGATCCCGATCCTGACAACCTTGATACAGAGATTTATTTAAGCTTATTTAAGAGGCTTACAAGCTCACGATAAACTTAATTAAGTGTTCATATAAAACTTATATGGCCGATCTGGCTTATGAAAGTGTTTTTTATATTCTCAAAATTTTATCATATTTGAAAGGTGGGGGACTGCTCACAGTGGAAGGTGAGGGATCACCCTCACCTCCACTGCTCACGCGCTACCACTATCGCGCGCGCGCTGTGGGAGAAGGGTAAGGGTTGCGCGATGGAAGGAAAAAGGGGATAGAATGGTGAGACACGTCACCTCTTGGCTACCATGTATTTTGTGGGACCCCCACTATTAAACGGCTAGTTTTATTAAAAAAAAATGAGTCGAGTGTTATTCACAAGCATAATTGAAGAAGTAACTAATCATTGTGCATACTTTTGTTATAACACTGATTGTACCGGAAGAGAATACATTTCGCCTTGAAGTGCGCATCTGTAATGCGTCAATTGGCATACGACACCGTTCTTGATGCTCGTGATAAATATTTGCAAATGTGTGGAACAACTTATCGTGAATCTCTTGATTATTTTTGTAAGTATGTTATGAAAATTTTTGGAGTAGAGTATTTGCGAAAACCTACTTACACTGATGTTGAAAAGCTATACGCATTTCAGGAAGACACGCACGGGTTTCCGAGAATGTTAATTAGGAAGTCTTGATTGTAAAGATTGGGAGTGGTTTGGTTGTCCGAACGCATATAAAAAGCAATATTGTAGACGTGATCATTGTCTGAATTCATTCATTTTGCTAGAAGTGGTTGCGTCACAAGAATTATGGATATGTCATGCTTTATTTGGTATTTCTGTAGCGAACAACAACATCAATGTTATACATCAATCGCCTCTATTCATGATCTCAAAGGCAAGAAAGCACTGTAGGTTCCGTTTGTTGCTAACGGCGTAACTTATGAATAAAAGTTTAATTTAGTTTTTAATTAGATTTGTTTAAAAAATGGGTTTGGAGGTGAGGAGAGTGCTGACCATTGTAGTTGAAAGATGAAGAAAGTGAGGATGAGTTGAATAATGATGTGACGCTGAGGGATGTTGTAACCTTTGTGTCTAGCCTAAACAAAGATGTTTAAATATTTTTCGATCATGTTATCTCGTTAACTATTATAAGTTGGTTCAAACACAAAGCGTAGGCTTATAATTTTATACGGAGTAATTTATAAGCAACAGGCTGTTTAAATTTTAAATATTTCCGTATAAGTTCTATGTATACTCTTTAAATACGTGTATAGTGTTTAATAAACCGTATCTTCACACAAAATAGACAGAGGTCGTATAAATTTATTATCTATATTATGAGCACATTAAAGAGGTCGTATAAATTTATTGTCTATGTTATGAGCCCATTAACTATTTTGGAAGCATGAAAATTGACTAGATCCCTGTCGACGTCCACATGAAATATAATACCCGATCCGTATTATAATAAATGTTCACATTGCTATTTTGAAATTTTTTAAAATAAGTATTTACCTTGCATTTTAACCAATGAGAAGATGTTTTAGTGGAGATAAATAACATTTGTTTGTTTGTATTTTTGTTCCAAGTATTTACTTTGCATTTTACTCCGTAACCAATGAGAAGATGTTTTAATTTGTATTTTTAATGAGATTTTCTAAAATTTTACATGTATTGGAAGTAGACACTTAATATAAGACGGATGAAATATAAGAGACGGCCATTATCGAATGCATTGAATTGGACCACCCTGTGGATACAATTATATAGACTTTAATGCAACCAAAATGCTAGTTTTTAAACCCACATGTCATGAAAAGCATAAGCATGTGCTTCTCATACCACAAGCACATAGTATACATAACTTTCCAATTCATTAAACATTTTTATAAATAGTGCAATTTGAAGCAGTATTTGTTATATTGCAACAAAAATAAGAATAAAAAAGACACTAGGACAAAACATATGTAACATGCATGTTACATACGACAAACCGTATGTAACATGCATGTTTACATTTATATGAATAATTACATGAAATGACCCATTACATAAACTAATGGTATCATTTTGATTTATTAAAGATACTTTGTATTTTTATTTTTCATTCCATCTTTAAATGTAATCAACCAAAGAGCATGACTTATTTTTGTAATGTTCTTAATCATGTTAAGCTTGGTATTCTTAATGTTCTACCTTTTGAGGAAGGTAGTATGCCGGTTAAGCATCTTGGAGTTCTTTTAGTCTCTACGCGACTAGAGATTGCAAGGAGTTAATGGAGAAGGTTCAAAAAAGGGTTAACAATTGGAAAAACTAATTTCTTTCTTTTGCGGAAAGATTACAACTTGTGCAGTCGGTTATCTCTTTTATGCATGTATATTGGTCTTCGGTGTTTATATTGCCTACTCGAGTTATTTTAGATATTGAGCGAATTATGAGAGGATTCCTTTGGTGCCATGGTGTTATGCATCGTGGTAAGGCTAAAGTTTCATGGGAATTTGTTTGTCTTCCAAAAGAGGAAGCTAGTCTAGGTATTCGTTGGCTCGAGATTTTCAATGTGGCATTGATTACGTCCCACATTTGAAGTATTCTTGTTTTAAAGGAGTCGTTATGGGTAAAATGGATTTATACTCATAAATTAAGAAGGCGTAATTTTTGGGATGTTCCCTTTTGAGGAACTATGACATGGAGTTGGAGTAAAATTCTCCATGTTCAATTCGTCCTATGATTAGACGTCTCTTTTGATACAAACTTGGTTATGGCCTTTGTATCTCGGCTTGGTTTGATAATTGATGTTCTTTTAGTCCTTTAATGGCGAATTCAACTAGAGAGATTCATAGGGTCAGTTTTAATATGAATTCGAAAGTGGTGGACATTGTCTCAAATGGCGAGTTGATTTGGCCTTCTGAGTGGAATATGATGTTTCCTAATGTTATTGATGCTCATACTCCTGATTCGCTATGGTGGTGGGACATAAATGGAGTTTTCAATGAGATCTCGGTTGGAGTTGCATGGAATGATCTTCATCCAAGAGAGGCTGAAGTTGCATGGTCTAGTCTGGTATGGTTTGCTCATTGTATTCTTAGACACACTTTCATCCTTTGGTTAGTGTTCAAACGAAAGCTTCAGACACAAGACGTGCTTAGGCAGTAGGATGTGCATGGTTTTAATACTTTAGCTTTGTTTAGCCCATTGTATGATCTACAACAAGACTCTCATGAACATTGTTTTTCCGAGTGTATGTTTTCTTTACATGTGTGGTCAAGTGTGAAGACAAAGGGAGGTGTCCATCAGGTCTCGGACCCATGGAATTCGATTGTAAATGGTATTTCTCCACTTGCTAATAAACGCTCTATTATTAGTTTTATTTTGAGACTTGTTTTGGCTGCTTCGGTATATTATGTTTGGCAAGAGAGTAATTCTCGTCTTTTTAAGCATACATAAAAGAACAAAGGAGCAAGTGATCGACACGATTATGACCACTATTCATTTAAAACTTCTCTCATTCCGATTTAAGAAGTCTAGTCATGTGGAAAGGGTTATGGCTCAATGGGACTTACCTTATTCTCTTATGCATCATCATGTAGAACGTTAGATTTTTGTTTGAGCTAATTAAGCGTTAATTGTTTTGTCGTGTTTTCTTCATTTGTAACATCTAGTTTCAAGTTTTTTCTTTAGAGTGGCCTTTCACTCAATTGTTTTGGTTTGAAGCACAATTGGTGTGTGAGCCTGTATAGTCGATTTGGTACTTTGCCATATCGCCTGCACTTATTTTGGTTTATATGCCATTTATTAGGATAAAAACCCTTTACCCAAAAAATAATAATATAGATTTATAGATGCTCATTTTAACTACATGCTATACTCAAAACAAATTTCCTATCACCATGGAGGTATTTTCGCATTTTTTTTATCGATTCCACTATGTTCTATCATACAAATTATCAATTCCGTCTTACTATACGAAATGTTTTCAAACTTCTGTAATGGAAAAATCTAGAGAGGCGTGATTACATATTGCAAGATCAACATCTAGTAGCACTGACTACACAAATCATGTAATGTGTTAAGTTATTGATTGCGGCAAGCAAGAGATGTACGTGCTACAATAGAGTACAACTCCCATTTTAATTTTTGGGTCAATTTCTAAGAGATCTACTTGTTATAATAGTGATTTACCATGAAGGACTAGCTAGCCAATACATGTTATAAAGGGCTTAAAGAGACATTACCTTGAGAGATGTAGGAGCCGCACACATCGCACCTCAAGAAGGTTATTGCTCTACTACACCCCCCCGACCCAAGCCTGTGCTCAAAATTATCGTAGTCTATCCCTATAGGCCGGGTTGTTACAGAAATTATTGTGCATGTGTCCTATCATTTACATTGTCTATATATAGACCAATATTGGTGCATAGTTCCTATTTTTCACGTTAAGAATACTTTGTACCTATAATTTACTAAAAAAAATGTGGTATAGGTAAATGCTGAGTGAAAATTACGAGCTTTTAAGCATTTTTTTTTTATATATGTTAAATAAGTATGCATCTATAAACTCATTTTAGTTAAAAGTAATGTATAACACATATATTAGCTAGTTTATTAAAGATGGAAATCACACGGGCTAAACAGTAAATTCTTAGATGGTCCGTTGTTTGTTAATGTGGAATGCTATTGGTCCATCTAAGGTCATTAAGTCTATTAACAATAGGCAACAGTAACTGAGTGGCCCCTGTGCCACTTTCTTATTGGACTCTCGTTTCTCCGTGATAACTCTGTAATACAAACCCAACAGTCATTAGGCCTGAGATTTTTTTGTAAACATACTCTTGAAGCTTCTTCCCATTCTTTTTTTCACAACAAATAAATTGCATCACCCCTCTCCATCTTCTTCCTAAACAAAACCACTCAAAAAACAGACACACCCTTTTGTCAAAAACAACATCTTTTATTTGAAGATCAAGATATGATTCGATCAAACCCAAATTATAGTTTAATTTTTTGGATTCCAATTCTCATGCTTCTGATGATGAGGTTCTTTTTTAAAGCTTATATGGTGTCATTTTTACTGTATATTTTGTGATGAAACTGTTGTTCATCTGCAACACTGATTGTTAAAGAAGGTGAACCTGAGATTTTAATGGATGCTATACGAAGTCTTTTATAATAACACCCAGGTTTACGTTTAAGATGTATGTTTTAATGATTAAAGTTTACTGCTTTTATTGGTTTCATTTGATATTTAGTTTATTCTTGTGATTTTTATGTTTGTTTTTAGATCTTTTTTATAAAAAAATTTATGGTGTTTATGTAGTTTAATTGTAAAGTTATTGCATTTACTCTATTGATATTCGTTTTGTCTAATTGAACGAGTGTATTTGTATGTCAAAACCTAAAAAGAAAAGCAATCCCAGTACAACCTCTTAAGTCAGTCACTATATTGCTTTTTGTTTTGGATTTTTTTTTATTGGTTCTGTGATCTTAGAACTTATGTGTTTTCAGGGTGGAGTTTGACCGGATATTTGTTTTTTTAAGGTTCTACAAAGGAGGAAAATCATGTTTATTGTTACACCCGTATCCCGATGAGGTACTATATATGTATATATATATATCATGTTATGTATATTAAGAGTTAAGTGTTATGAATTGGTTAGATAAATAAATATATGAGTAGTAAGTTAGAAAGAGTGAAACCTTGAAGGACTAGTTTTGCCATATGAGTTAAGTAGTTTTATTAAATAACTATGGCTAGATGATTTTAGAAAGATCCAGGTTTTTCTTGGTCTCTCTTGGTGTGTCGACAATTAGAGAAAAAAGAGAGGAGGGAAGCTCAATTGTTATCATTCAAGCTATCTTGATCATCTTCAAGTAATTCCAATACATTAGGAAGCCTTAATTTGCATTTCCCATCAAGTAAGTGTTCTTCCCTAAATTGTGAATTAGGGTTCATGTTTGATCATAATGATCAAGGGTTGATAATTCATGATTTATTAGTTAATTAGTCTTTAATTTGAGATGGTTATGATATAGGAAGCAAGTGAGAAGTGGGGAATTGTTGCTAGTGAAGTTGTGATTTAAGAATCAAGGTAAGTATATGGTATTAACATGTTCTTGTTAGCTTTATCATATGTTATGTATGATAATGGTTTATGTGTTAGCTTTATCATGTTTGATTACATGGTAATGGTGAAGGATAGGGTATAGGGCGCGTTAGCTAGTTATGGATCCATCACTAGGTGTAGCTTAGTTAGTCGTCGGGCTAACTATGGGATGAGGTTCAACCTTACGGGTTGATCGTGTTTAGGCCGACTATGTTGGCGTGAGGTAAGTGCCCCTATATCGCTAGCTTAACTAGTGGTTAAACTAGTTATGGTTATATATGATTTATGATGTTTAGCTCGTTATGCCATGTACTTACTAAGCGTTTCGCTTACGTGCTTAGTTGTAATGTTTTCTTGATAGGTACCGAAGGATCGAGCAAAGGTAAAGATAAGGTTATGTAATTATGTAGTAGTAGCTTTGTATTGGAAGAAGTGGTAGTAGAAGATCATATTCTTTTGGACCAAGCATATTGAAGTTGGAAGCCCCCGAAGTGTCTTGTCGTGTTTTGGTAAACTTCAATCCTTGTGGTCATTTTGTTATCCACGGTCTTGTGGTTATATATGGTCGTAGTTTCAAGTCGTGTCAAGGGTCAAGTTGGTATATAAGTTATGTTGTTTATATGGTAATGATTATGGTTGTAGTTAAACTTTATTGAAGTGTTTGGCAAATAGCCAAATCTACCCATTTTGGGAAGTTATGGGTCATGACAATGTACCAATACTCTTTTAATATATTAGGAATGTTAAGTTATGTATAAGTCTAATTAGATATGTAGTAGTTGTGTAATTTGTGTAAAAAGTGTGTTTTGGAAGTTATTTTAAGAGGGCGTTTGGTTTGTGTATGAAATTACCCATTATGGGGTTTGAACGGGTCAAGTAATGTTGGAACATGTTTGTTATGTTAATGTAATGCTTTTGGTCAAGTTTGGTGTAAAACGGAAGTCGTATGGGTCGTTTATAGCGAAAATGGCATGGAAAAGCTTGGAAAAATCCCATTTTTCGGACAGAAGGTCCATACCGCCCGGTATGGCTTTATACCGGCGGTATGGGGGCCTTTTTGGACTCATACCGGCGGTATGGGATTTCCGGCCGGCGGTATGGCCCAGTTCCAGATTTTGTCGATTTTCAAAATTTTGTATCTTTTAATCCGTAAGTCGAAACGGGTCGTATGACCTATCATTTCGAAGGTATTTGAGTGTACTTTCATTTAAAATTAGCCTCAAGGGCTGACTTTTTATACATTTTTTTCAGTCATCAAAAGAGTGGTCAGATGTCCATAAAAGTAAGTTGTTTTGCGAAAAATTTTCACGTTTTTAGTTGTTTTTGGTCACGGGATGTTACAACTTGGTATCAGAGCTTCGGTCTAAGAGATTTAGGATTTCCCCTTAGGATTTCCTAGACTTAGGCCTTGTGTAGACGCGTTTAGTATCGGTGTTTGTTATTTGTGTATTGTTTGGGTGATTTCGGGAACACATATGTTAAGTATTTTTATGACTACGCCTGGCCACCGTAGTGATAAAAATATGACACATATGTGAGATTGAAATCATTTAGGCTATACATGGATGATAAACTCTAGGGTGTTTAGTATAAGGATAGATATGTCATTCATGCATCGATTATGTATATGATTTTGTTTAATGGTGTGAATTGCTAAATTTCAGTTAGTAGAAAAGATGGCGACTATCCGAAATAAGGAGGTGTTAAGGACGACCTCCTCTCGCCATGATGATGATGATTCAAATGATGAGGGAAATTCTAGTAGTGTCAAGTCAATGCCACTACCGGAAAATCTTAACCCTAAAAGTTTTACGAAAGCTGAGTTGAAAGAATTGGATATTTTGGTGACTGATAGAGTAGGAAGGGCTATTGAGAAAGTTATGCCCTATTATGTCGACAAAACAACCGAGAATTTACAAAAGATATTTCAAGAGGAGATTGAGAAGCTTAAGAAGAGTGGGGAATTAGTGAATGACACGAATGCTAGACCCGGTGTAGGGAAGGAGAAATCCACTTATCGTGACTTCACCGCTTGTGCTCCACCTACATTCACGGGATCTCTTGATCCGTTAAAGAGTTCTAGATGGATTACTGATATAGAAGGGGCTTTTCGTACGAGTCGTTGTGTAGAAGAGGATAAGGTGAACTTTGCTACTAATTACCTTCGTGAACGGGCTAAAGTATGGTGGGAAGGCAAGGCAAACGAGAAAGGTAGTGCTTGGAGAGAATCGTGCACGTGGGATCAATTTAAGGAAGTGTTCATGAAAGAGTATGCTCCCGCGGAGGAAATTGATAAAATAAGAGAAGCTTTCCATTCCCTTGTGCAAACTGATGAATCGGTGAATGAGTTGTGGGGAAAGTTTTGTGACATGGTACAATATTGCCCGGAGTATCTTAACAACGAGAGGCTTAAAGTTGACAAATTTCAAAGAATGCTCAAGGATGAAATTCGTACGATAGTGTCACCTTTCAAGTGCGCCAACTTGGAGGATCTTCTAAGCAGGGCACGTACTCGTGAAGCAGACTTGGATAGAATGAAAGGCAAAGAGAAGAAGGACCTAAAAAGGAAGCAAGATCAACCATCAACATTTGGTAAGCGAGGCAGGTTCGACTTCACAAAGAAGGACAACACAGGGAAATTACCTCCTAAGTGTAATAGATGCGGTAAGAATGATGAACTCAAATAAGTACATTTTATTACTATCATTTATCCTATTAATTTGACTTGTTTTACTATATTATGTATGAGGATTGATACTTAATCGTTTACTTTTGTAATTCTCAGGTAAAAACAAGCATTTGGTGAAACTTAGCGATTTTGGACTGATTATGGAGCAAAACATGCATAAAGTTAAGAGTCTACTGAAATGAAGAAGATCAAGACTAATCTGCTCCAGATGCGCCGCATCTCACTCATGACATGCGCCGCATCTCTATCAAGATATCACCAGATACGATCCAAGATACAAGAGGACATGCGCCGCATCTAATCATGGAGTTACGCCGCATCTTCTAGCGGTGTACGAATATTCCTGAATATTATAATCTTGGACCCCACGCGAAGTTAAGTACATGCGCCGCATCTACTTAGTAGATGCGCCGCATCTTCCCTCAGACAGAAACTATAAATACCCCGTAGACCAGACGAATTACAAGTTCCGGAAAACCTAAAACCGAAGTCCGAACAGGAGAAACAAAGGACGAATTCAGTCAAGGAGGCAGCACAGGACACACCCAAATCAAAGATACAAGAGCTGTAAGAAGGTGCTGCATGTGTTTAATTCATTAAGTAGTTTTGTTTTATTGTGTTAGCAAACTTTAATTCATCAGGATTGGTGGCTTGTGTAATGTGACAACGAAAGATTGCACTCCCTTTAATACTTGCTTTCCCATCAATTAAAGTTTATATGTTGATGTCTTTGGTTACTACTTATTAGTGCATTGATAACCTCTGTGTTTATTAGTGGCTTGCGGGCATTTGACTGCGGGACATAATGTGGCTCCCACGGTTATTACTAAATTGATCACTTAGGAATAACTTTTAGACATAAGTAATCATTAAGGGTTTACTCGCCGATAAGATTAGGACCAACGAGAAAGGGTTAACTACATACACTTCATATAAAGCTATCAATAAAACAAGTGACAATCTACTTAATCATAAGGACAGCCCTCTTATTGTCTCAAGTATTTATCTGTGTACGTGTGTGCTACTTGCTGATTCGTGCCTATTGGTTTATTTTATTATTTAATTGCAACAAACCGTGCCAGTCTCTCAGGCTGAAACCCCCTTACGTTAGGATATTAAAATACTGATTAGAATAACGAGATAATACGTTCCACTCTTAGTGATCGACACTCTACTTACCATTATCTTCATACTGACCGGGTACACTGCTCGTTAAGTGTGTGTGTTATTGATAAGTCGGCTAAATATAAATTTAAAACTTGAGTTAGGCCTCTAAACGTGCTAAAACTATACTACAACATACACGCACACGCATCAAGTTTTTGGCGCCGCTGCCGGGGAGTGAATTGTTATTATCTGTTAATTTGATTAGTATTTTAATTAGTTTTTTCTTTTTATTAGATTAATTGCATCATTGTACTATTTTGCATATTTGTTGTATTGTGTGTTAATTGTTTTCTTTTATTTTTGTGTGTTTATTTTCGTTTGTGTGTTTAAATTTTTGTTTTTATTTTTCGTATTTTTCTGTTCTGCTATCGTTGTACTGTGCTAAATCAAACGATACGGCGCATCTGATCTCTCAGATACGGCGTATTGCGTTTAATTTTTAAAAAAATACAACGCGTTTAATTAATTCGATACGACGCATCTTTTCCCCAAGATACGGCGTATCTGTTTTTAATAAGAAAATTTTTCTAAGCGATAAAGTAATACGACGCATCTGCTTTTGCAGATACGGCGTATCTATTATTTTAATTAAAAACAGTTTGCGAATTATTAAACAGATACGGCGTATCGATCTCTGTCGATACGGCGCATCTTTCTGAATCAAAAATCGATATTTATTTTTTAAACGTAACGAAAATACGGCGCATTAACTTTCGTTAATACGACGCATTTAATTTTAATTAGATAAGCTGATTTTTGATTAATTAATTCGATACGGCGCATTCTTAAATTCTAAGCGGCGTATCTATTTTCTGAATAAAGTCTGATTAAATTTTAACGTATTAAGATACGGCGTATCCAACTTTTTGGATACGGCGCATCATCTGCAGATATCAGCTATTTGTATTCATATATCCGTTTCTATATTCATTAATTTCTCTTCTAGCGAACAAATCCTACTGATGATTTTACCTTGGATGACAGATTTTGCTATGGAAGACATGTCAGTTAACGGATATCTTGCTAAGGAATGCTTGCTTTCAGATTCATTCAATGTACTCATGATCGATGCAGATTTATTCTCTTGGGAGACTCCTCTTGAAGCTGCTTTTAAGGAATTCATGCGTTTATGCAACATTGACAAAGAGGTATTCTCTTATGATGTATTTGTGAGGTACACTGGAGAAGAATTGTCGCTCTTATGGCCTATCATTGAAGCCGAAGGATTGAACTGGACTACTATCGAAGAAGATGATGGGAAATTCTATCTTGCATACATGGATTCAAGCAACAAAAGCTTTGATGAAGGCAATACCCAAATCTCTTACATGCCTTATTCCGAACAGTACTGGGGATTAAATGAGAACTATCAGGATAATGACATGAATTACGCTTTGGCGGAGTTACTATTTCATGGCAAATTGGTAATATTGATAGACCTCTCCCTCAATGATTGGCTAGAACTCAAATATGGTAGTCCGGAATTTTCCCCTGCAAATGAAGTCAAGGAGATTATGACTTCATGGTTGACTCGGAGTTTTAAGAAGCAATTTAACGAGTTCATGGAGATAAAAAAGAATATGATTGGAAAGGTTTGCTTTGACGTTAACCACGATCCTAACGATGTTGATTTTTCAGAATGGTTGGCTAGTAAGTTTAATAACCATAAGAGCATGGATCGTGCTACTAAGGATGCATTATGGGTATATTGGATGAGAGGAGAAGATGAAGAAGTAGAAAGCGATTACGGGTCGTCACTTCATGATTCAACAATCAATGAGGGCATTGAAGAACTTTTCAGAATTGACATTGATGTGTTCAATTATGAGACACCCTTGTGCAAGCAGTTCAAGGAATTTAACTACCTTCTTCAAGTCGACAATGATGTGCTTACTGGAGATCTACCAGGATTTAAGACTTATGATGATTTCAAAAACACCTGGTACTATGAATGGAATGACCAAGTACCATGGGTTTGGGATAAACCATGGGAATATGCGCACATCAATCACACCTGTACACCTTTCGTTTTCAAGGATGGGAGTAGTGTTTGGCCGACCTGTGATTATAAGAGTGACGGAACCTGTAATGGGGGAAGTATAATTGGGATGAAACGGGTTGGAAACGATGTAACCTTTGAAGATTATGAGTGGTATGATAATGTTGAAGACTGCCCACAAAAAGCGGAGGCTTTGCAAGAAAAGGGTAGAATTGAACGCTTGAAAGGACTTAAGGGAACATCGGGTACTACTTTCTGGGAATGGGTACATGGACAGTTTGATGATTTCACAAAGCTTAGTCGTCAGTTACAATATGATTTGGAAAGAGAATGGGAGGCGATTCAAGACGATTATAATAATGAGTCGTTGATTGAAGAACTAAATGATTATTTGATTAAGGATCCTTATTTTAAGTTTGTTGATAAAGACGAGGAAGAGTTCACCAAAAGAAAGTGTCAACTACTTGGGATTCCTTACAATGAGCCACCCATGATTATTTCTGAAAAATTTAAAATCATCAAATATTCTTTGGGTCCTAATGAAGAATATACTGCGGTGAAGACAAAGAGTTACACTAGATTAAGTCGAACGGAAGAAAACGTCGCAGAGATATACGGGAAAATCTTTCGGATGAAGGACGAAGGATGGACCGTGACAAGGACTTATTGTTGAGCTGAACGTGAGTCTAACTTGAAGACTCTGGAATAAAGACAAGTGCTGGCCGGGAGACAACCCGGATTTATCTATTTACTATTCTGTTTTCTGTGTCGAGTCAGTCAGGCCCGCATGAGGATACGGCGCATCTCAATTCTGAGATGCGACGCATCTCCTGCAATGGTCATATCTTATTTTTCTGCATTTTTATTTTCGACTTTAAAACTATTTATCAGTTTATTTTTAATGCGGCACATCCCTGGTTAAGGATGCGGCGCATCTTTATTCTGATCCGTATTAATTCCAGGCTCGATACGGCGTATCTTCTTCAATAAGATACGGCGCATCGACTGACCTGATGATTTTCAGTTTTAATTTTTAAGTTTTATTTTTCCTAACTACTAATGTATTATGCAAGTTTGAACCTTTCTTATCTTAGGTGTGTTTTAAAGTGTTGGTGGTATTATAGTTTCCTGGATTTCCTGTGGATACATCAAGTATGAAGCTTTAACGTTCTAATTCACAAGAAGTTGATTTTTGCTCTTATACTAATGGAGGATCATACCGAGCAAATCTCAGGGGAGTTTTTCTGTTCTAATTCTTTTAATTTCCAGTTTTTAATCTTTTATACAAACAACGAGGACGTTGTTTAACTTAAGTGGGGGGATTGGAGAATTAGAACACTTAACAATTACTTGTCCTAAACTTTTTCAAAAATTATGCTTAAAATGTGCTTAATATATCAAACTTAAAAAAAAATTTAGCATGTTTTTGTTTAAGATCTAAGTTGCATAACTGCACACATGACGTTATTTTTAAAAATTATGATTTTTCAAAATTCACAAATCTATGAGTGTGCCGGTGACTTGTAAACTTTAGAACTTGGCTTGTATACTATTCGAGACCACCATAATAAGTATTATTTATATAATTGGAGTGACTTGTCTAACTTGGTAAATTTCTAGGATTACACCCAAATAGCCTATTATATGTTATGTGTTATTAACTAACTACACTGGTTAGTTAACCCCCGTATAAACCCTTTTGTTACTCTCATTTTTAGAGTAAGATACCCCTAGAAAAACCCTCAGAACCATTCCTTTCGTTTCTTACACCTATGTTTAAAATGTTTCGTTACACCCTTACACCTTAGCCTACCCTGTAGATTAGAATCCGTGGTTGGTTGATTGCTATAGGCAAAGTGTGTTTCCTTACATTACCTGTGTTCGCGTGCGTAATTCATTATCTATGGTTAGGTCGGGAAATTGCACAATGCAATTGGAGTGAAAGTAAATATTGTATATTTTGGAGTTTATTTTTCGTGTGTTTACTACTTTCACTATTACCATTATTTCTGAAGTCATGAAAAGTATGGAAAAATTATCCGGAAAGAAAGTTATAGTGATGTGGTGAAATTTTACACATCTATGTTTATGTTTAATAAAAAAAAAAAAAAAAAAAAAAAAAAAAAAAAAAAAAAATCGAAAAAATGAGAAAAGAAAAAGAAAGAAAGAAAAGTTGGAAGTTAGTTTTAACCAACTTATGTAAAGTTATGTAAGTGGTCGATATCACCACTATTTGTTGTACTATATCTATGGATTGAATGGGAATTGGCAGTTATGGGAACGCCAATTAAGGTTTATTCTTTGATTAAGATCTTGTTGAGTATAATTCGTGTCTACCTAAAGCGTGTGTTCCAAGTGTTAAAGCGTGAGTTATTCGATGATATGAGTCTTATTCATGGGATGGTTGGGATAGTGATTAACCACACTTAGGATTTTGATTTATTTGTTTTGTTTATTTTTATTTTTATACCAATTTATATCCCAAATGTTATCCATACCCTTTATTTTTCTTTATCCAACCGAACTCTTTGATTTATTGAGATTAGGGATTTGAGCAATCTTAAGTATCGTAGTCGTGGATTCGGCTATGTATTTATGATTTTGTCGCCCTTTTTGATATATTATTATTGGTGAAGTTTGGACCTATCTTTAGCCTATTCGAGTTAAGGATTTGAGCAATTGCAAGTATCGTGTTCGTGGATTCGATCATGTATTTGTGATTTTGTCGCCTTTTCTGGAATTTGAGATCGATAGTGATTAAGAATAATTAACCCTTAAGCCTAAAAACCCTTTTTAACCGCTTTAGACTTGTTATTCCTTAGCTTTAGTGGAGGAGATGTGTATACTTGCCAAGCTTATGATAGAATATTCGTCGCGACTGGACAGTTAAACGATTAGATTTGCTTTTATCGACTTATTTTATTTAACTTCTAATTCGTTAAAGTGTTTAGTTGTGTGATTATGAAATGAACGAATACATGCTTAAATATAAAAATAAATCCTAACATCTTTTAGGATACATTTTCATAAGAGAAATTCTAAGGTTTACTTGGGGACAAGTAAAGTTCAAGTGGGGGGATATTTGATGAACTCAAATAAGTACATTTTATTACTATCATTTATCCTATTAATTTGACTTGTTTTACTATATTATGTATGAGGATTGATACTTAATCGTTTACTTTTGTAATTCTCAGGTAAAAACAAGCATTTGGTGAAACTTAGCGATTTTGGACTGATTATGGAGCAAAACATGCATAAAGTTAAGAGTCTACTGAAATGAAGAAGATCAAGACTAATCTGCTCCAGATGCGTCGCATCTCACTCATGACATGCGCCGCATCTCTATCAAGATATCACCAGATACGATCCAAGATACAAGAGGACATGCGCCGCATCTAATCATGGAGTTACGCCGCATCTTCTGGCGGTGTACGAATATTTCTGAATATTATAATCTTGGACCCCACGCGAAGTTAAGTACATGCGCCGCATCTACTTAGTAGATGCGCCGCATCTTCCCTCAGACAGAAACTATAAATACCCCGTAGACCAGACGAATTACAAGTTCCGGAAAACCTAAAACCGAAGTCCGAACAGGAGAAACAAAGGACGAATTCAGTCAAGGAGGCAGCACAAGACACACCTAAATCAAAGATACAAGAGCTGTAAGAAGGTGCTGCATGTGTTTAATTCATTAAGTAGTTTTGTTTTATTGTGTTAGCAAACTTTAATTCATCAGGATTGGTGGCTTGTGTAATGTGACAACGAAAGATTGCACTCCCTTTAATACTTGCTTTCCCATCAATTAAAGTTTATATGTTGATGTCTTTGGTTACTACTTATTAGTGCATTGATAACCTCTGTGTTTATTAGTGGCTTGCGGGCATTTGACTGCGGGACATAATGTGGCTCCCACGGTTATTACTAAATTGATCACTTAGGAATAACTTTTAGACATAAGTAATCATTAAGGGTTTACTCGCCGATAAGATTAGGACCAACGAGAAAGGGTTAACTACATACACTTCATATAAAGCTATCAATAAAACAAGTGACAATCTACTTAATCATAAGGACAGCCCTCTTATTGTCTCAAGTATTTATCTGTGTACGTGTGTGCTACTTGCTGATTCGTGCCTATTGGTTTATTTTATTATTTAATTGCAACAAACCGTGCCAGTCTCTCAGGCTGAAACCCCCTTACGTTAGGATATTAAAATACTGATTAGAATAACGAGATAATACGTTCCACTCTTAGTGATCGACACTCTACTTACCATTATCTTCATACTGACCGGGTACACTGCTCGTTAAGTGTGTGTGTTATTGATAAGTCGGCTAAATATAAATTTAAAACTTGAGTTAGGCCTCTAAACGTGCTAAAACTATACTACAACATACACGCACACGCATCAAAGAACCATATGGGAGAATGTAAATCTGGGATGAAGGGATGTTATAAATGTGGAGATACTAGCCATATTAGCAAGGATTGCACCAAGCCTTTGGTAATATGTTATGGGTGCAACGAAGAAGGACATAAAGTAAGTGAATGTCCTAAGGCCAATCCTAAGCAAGCGAAGCCGTTTAAACCAATCAAAGGAGAAAAGGTTGAAGTTCCGAGGCCTACAGCTCGTGTTTATCAGATGAGTGCCGAAGAAGCGAAGTCGGGTTCAGATGTTGTCACAGGTATAATTCTCGTTAATTCTAAACCCGCTCGTGTTTTGTATGACTCTGGTGCAAGCGTGTCCTTTGTATCTTATAACTTTAGTAAAGAATTGTCCACCCCGTTAGACAAGCTTCCAATACCTGTAGAAGTTGAAATCGCCGATAGTAAAGTTGTGGTGGTGTCAAATGTGTATCGTGATGTAGAAATAGAGATCGATGAGAATGTTTTTAGGATCGATTTAATCCCTATAATGCTTGGAGAGTTTGATATTATTTTTGGCATGGATTGGCTTAGCAAACACAATGCCGCCATTCTATGCAAACAAAAGATCGTTAGAGTTGTGAATCCTAGTGGTCGAGAAATGATGATTTATGGTGATAAGAGGAAAGGCGAGTTAAAATTATGTTCCGTAATGAAGGCTAGGAGATACTTATCACGTGGTTGTCTCGCTTTTATGGCACACGTGATAGATACGAGTTTTGAGAAGAGAAGTATCGACGATGTTCCGATTGTTAATGAATTCCGTGATGTATTTCCGGAAGATTTGCCGGGTATTCCGCCCGACAGACAAGTTGAGTTCCGTATTGATCTTGTTCCGGGTGCTACTCCTATTTCCAAAACTCCTTATCGTCTTGCTCCATCCGAAATGAAGGAGTTAATGAGTCAACTCCAAGAGTTACTTGACAAGGGTTTTATTCGCCCAAGTAGCTCACCATGGGGAGCTCCGATTCTATTCGTTAAAAAGAAATACGGTAGTATGCAGATGTGCATTGATTACCGTGAATTGAACAAAGTCACGGTGAAAAATGTATACCCATTACCAAGAATCGACGATTTGTTTGATCAGCTTCAAGGTGCGAAGTGGTTTTCAAAGATTGATCTCCGTTCGGGTTATCATCAGTTGAAGGTTCGAGAAGAAGATATTCCTAAGACTGCTTTTAGGACCCGTTATGGACATTATGAGTTCACGGTCATGCCCTTTGGTCTCACGAACGCGCCTGCGGTTTTCATGGATCTCATGAACCGTGTATGTAGACCGATGTTGGATAAATTCGTTATAGTATTCATCGATGATATTCTTATCTATTCTAAGAGCAAAGAAGAGCATGAAGTACATCTTCGAGAAATCCTTGAAACGTTGAGAAAAGAAAGATTGTATGCTAAATTCTCGAAATGTGAATTTTGGTTACAAGAAGTTCAGTTCCTTGGCCACGTTATTAATCCTGAAGGTATTAAAGTTGACCCGTCAAAGGTCGAGGCCGTGATGAATTGGCAAGCGCCGAAGAACGTTGGTGAAATTCGAAGTTTTCTAGGACTTGCGGGTTATTATCGACGGTTTATACAAGACTTCTCCAAAATTTCATCTTCGTTAACCGAACTCACCAAGAAGAATGTTCCTTTTGTGTGGGGCGAGAAGCAAGAAGAAGCCTTCCGTACTTTACGAAAGAGGTTGTGTGAAGCGCCGATCCTGGTGTTACCGGAAGGAACCGAAGACTTGGTAGTGTATAGCGATGCATCTTACTCCGGTCTTGGATGTGTTCTTATGCAAAGAGGTAAAGTGATTGCTTACGCTTCAAGACAACTAAAGAAGCACGAAGAGAAATATCCGACTCATGATCTTGAATTTGCGGCCGTAGTCTTTGCTTTGAAGATTTGGAGGCATTATCTATATGGTGTGAAGTTCATAATTTACACCGACCATAGAAGTCTTCAGTATTTCCTTGATAAGAAAGATCCGAATATGAGGCAACGTAGGTGGTTAGACTTGCTGAAAGATTATGATTGTGAAATTCGCTACCATCCGGGTAAGGCGAATGTTGTAGCGGATGCGCTAAGTCGTCAGGGCCGAAGTGATGTTACACGGATTCACTCCTTGAGAATGATTATCACATCTGATCTTTTCGACAGAATTAAGTTAGCTCAGGAGGAAGCATTAAAAGAAGAGAATCAAGAGAAAGAACGTATCACTTCTCACATTCCTCATCTCGAAGAAGACAGTCGAGGGATTAAGACACGGTATGGAAGAGTTTATATTCCTTTTCGAAGCAACATTAAAGAATTACTCAAGGAAGAAGCCCATAAATCGAAGTATTCTATTCATCCGGGAGCTACGAAAATGTACCTTGATTTGAAAAGAAACTATTGGTGGCCGGGTATGAAAAGAGATTGCGTGAAGTACGTAGAAAAATGCTTAACTTGTTTGAAGGTGAAAGCCGAACACCAAAAGCCGTATGGAAAAGTACAGCCCTTAGATATTCCAGTTTGGAAGTGGGAGAAGATTACTATGGACTTCATTACGAAATTGCCAAAGACGAAGAAGAAGAATGATACCATTTGGGTAGTAGTCGATCGTTTGACAAAGAGTGCACATTTTATTCCGATTAGGGAGAATATGCCTGTTCATAAGTTAGCGAAGGTTTATGTTAATGAGATAGTCGCGCGTCATGGGGTACCTATATCTATAATCTCCGATAGAGACGGGCGTTTCACTTCAAATTTTTGGAAAGATTTCCAAGAAGAGTTAGGTACGAAACTTCATATGAGCACGGCTTTTCATCCTCAAACCGACGGGCAAAGCGAGAGGACGATTCAAACTTTAGAAGATATGCTTCGAGCTTGCATGATCGACTTTTGAGGTAATTGGGATGACCATTTACCCCTAGTTGAATTCACCTACAATAATAGTTATCATGCTAGTATAGGCATGCCACCCTATGAGATGCTCTATGGTAGGAAGTGTTGGACGCCCGTATGTTGGGAAGAAATGGGAAGGAGGGAATTGGCTAGCACGGATATAGTGTTGGCAACGACGGAAAAGGTTGAGATGATTCGAGCAAGACTTAAGGCGGCACAAGATATGTGGAAAAGTTATGCCGATAATAGAAGAAAGCCAATAGAATTTGAGGTAGGTGATATGGTTATGCTAAAAGTTTCTCCGTGGAAGGGCGTTTTTAGGTTTAAAAACAAAGGGAAATTAAGTCCGCGGTTTAAAGGGCCGTTTAAAATTTTGAAACGTGTTGGCGAGGTGGCTTATGTGTTGGAATTGCCCGAAGAAATGAGAGGTATTCATAATACTTTCCATGTGTCGTACTTGAGGAAATGTTTAGCGGATGAGGCTAGTGTGGTCACGTTAAACGATATAGAAATCGATCCAGAATTGATTTCACAAAAGGATGAACCGGAAGCGATTTTAGGAAGGAAAGTGAGGCAACTTCGAAACAAAGAAATTCCATTAGTGAAAGTGCAATGGAGACATCGTAAAGGTACGAGCATTAGATGGGAGCTAGAGGAGAAAATGAGGAATGAGTATCCTCATTTATTTCAAGAGTAGATTTCGAGGACGAAATCTTATTTTAAGGAGGGGAGAATTGTTACACCCGTATCCCGATGAGGTACTATATATGTATATATATATATCATGTTATGTATATTAAGAGTTAAGTGTTATGAATTGGTTAGATAAATAAATATATGAGTAGTAAGTTAGAAAGAGTGAAACCTTGAAGGACTAGTTTTGCCATATGAGTTAAGTAGTTTTATTAAATAACTATGGCTAGATGATTTTAGAAAGATCCAGGTTTTTCTTGGTCTCTCTTGGTGTGTCGACAATTAGAGAAAAAAAAAGAGGAGGGAAGCTCAATTGTTATCATTCAAGCTATCTTGATCATCTTCAAGTAATTCCAATACATTAGGAAGCCTTAATTTGCATTTCCCATCAAGTAAGTGTTCTTCCCCAAATTGTGAATTAGGGTTCATGTTTGATCATAATGATCAAGGGTTGATAATTCATGATTTATTAGTTAATTAGTCTTTAATTTGAGATGGTTATGATATAGGAAGCAAGTGAGAAGTGGGGAATTGTTGCTAGTGAAGTTGTGATTTAAGAATCAAGGTAAGTATATGGTATTAACATGTTCTTGTTAGCTTTATCATATGTTATGTATGATAATGGTTTATGTGTTAGCTTTATCATGTTTGATTACATGGTAATGGTGAAGGATAGGGTATAGGGCGCGTTAGCTAGTTATGGATCCATCACTAGGTGTAGCTTAGTTAGTCGTCGGGCTAACTATGGGATGAGGTTCAACCTTACGGGTTGATCGTGTTTAGGCCGACTATGTTGGCGTGAGGTAAGTGCCCATATATCGCTAGCTTAACTAGTGGTTAGACTAGTTATGGTTATATATGATTTTATGATGTTTAGCTCGTTATGCCATGTACTTACTAAGCGTTTCGCTTACGTGCTTAGTTGTAATGTTTTCTTGATAGGTACCGAAGGATCGAGCAAAGGTAAAGATAAGGTTATGTAATTATGTAGTAGTAGCTTTGTATTGGAAGAAGTGGTAGTAGAAGATCATATTCTTTTGGACCAAGCATATTGAAGTTGGAAGCCCCCGAAGTGTCTTGTCGTGTTTTGGTAAACTTCAATCCTTGTGGTCATTTTGTTATCCACGGTCTTGTGGTCATATATGGTCGTAGTTTCAAGTCGTGTCAAGGGTCAAGTTGGTATATAAGTTATGTTGTTTATATGGTAATGATTATGGTTGTAGTTAAACTTTATTGGAGTGTTTGGCAAATAGCCAAATCTACCCATTTTGGGAAGTTATGGGTCATGACAATGTACCAATACTCTTTTAATATATTAGGAATGTTAAGTTATGTATAAGTCTAATTAGATATGTAGTAGTTGTGTAATTTGTGTAAAAAGTGTGTTTTGGAAGTTATTTTAAGAGGACGTTTGGTTTGTGTATGAAATTAACCATTATGGGGTTTGAACGGGTCAAGTAATGTTGGAACATGTTTGTTATGTTAATGTAATGCTTTTGGTCAAGTTTGGTGTAAAACGGAAGTCGTATGGGTCGTTTATAGCGAAAATGGCATGGAAAAGCTTGGAAAAATCCCATTTTTCGGACAGAAGGTCCATACCGCCCGGTATGGCTTTATACCGGCGGTATGGGGGCCTTTTTGGACTCATACCGGCGGTATGGGATTTCCGGCCGACGGTATGGCCCAGTTCCAGATTTTGTCGATTTTCAAAATTTTGTATCTTTTAATCCGTAAGTCGAAACGGGTCGTATGACCTATCGTTTAGAAGGTATTTGAGTGTACTTTCATTTAAAATTAGCCTCAAGGGCTGAATGTTTATACATTTTTGTCAGTCATAAAAGAGTGGTCAGATGTCCATAAAAGTAAGTTGTTTTGCGAAAAATTTTCACGTTTTTAGTTGTTTTTTGTCACGGGGTGTTACATTTATATCCCTCCACCAATGGATGCTTTGTTGAAGTAATGCACGCAATCAAGACAAAAGGTGTTTAGAGAAAATTATCAGAGGGGCTGCTGATTTCAACAGGTAAGAGCAAACATTTTAAACAAAAATTGTGCTTAGTTTCCATCTAAACAGGTGTGTTGTTATTGTACTTCTATATTTGTTGTAGCTACACTAAACCTTATTACGACAAACTGTTTCTATTTGGTACTCTTTCTAATTTATGGTTTTGATTGACTTTACTTTACAGCTATCTTCTACATCAGGACTTGAGACCTGCATTTCCGCGATTAAGGCTATGTAAGCTCTTTAAACTTTTGACTTTTAAATTCCATGTCCTTGACCTGTTGCACTTAACTTACTTATGTTAATTCTACTTACAATAAATTAAAGAAAAGGAAAAAAATGTTGCTCCCTGTTAGGATCGACAATAGGAGAAGTGTGTGTTTAGTGGGTTGGTTCAGATAGTGGATTCAGGGACAGGGTTCAGTGGGTTTATTCGGGTAGTGAATTTTGTTCCAGTGTACATTTTCTTAGACCCTAGAATTGCTAGATCTTGCTTTTCCAAAGAAATAGAATTGCTAGATCTTTGCGAACAAAATGAGGTTTAAATATGAGTCTCCAATGGCCTGTGAGTATTAAACATACGGAGGATGCATTAACGTATATTGTGCAAATATTGTCTTTTCCTTATTAAGTCACTTAAGTACTCTCTTTTGTTGCAACAGTTGATATTTTTTCGAAAGCCATTATTTGTCCCTTAAGAGTGGTTAAGAATAAGCATGCTCCTTGAGTGGCTGACACCAGGTTTGTTCTGTCGCAGATGAATCCTAATATGTGATATGTTGAACTTGATGTTGGTGGTAAGAAGGTTCATGGTGGTTGCAATGGGAACATTGTCTGGAGGTACACCCCTTCGCTTGGTGCACACACACGGCTAAAGGACATTTTCAGCCCAAAAGGGTGCATTGGATCTGCTTATTTTGAGCCCAAAAGAGTGAGTTTGGATCTGCTTATTTTCAGCCCCGAAAGGGTGCATTTGGTTGCTGATTTTTCTGCACAAAAGGATGCGTTTTGTTGCTGATTTTTCTGCACAAAAGGGTGTGTTTTGTTGCTGATTTTTCTGCACAAAAGGGTGCGTTTTGCTGCTGATTTTTCTGCACAAAAGGGTGCATTTGGTTGCTGATTTTTCTGCACAAAAGGTTACGTTTGGTTGCTGATTTTTCTGCACAAAAGGGTGCGTTTTGTTTGCTTATTTTTCTGCACAAAAGGGGTGTTTGGTGCTGCATATTTTCAGCCATCAGGGGCGTTTGGTTCAGCTTATTTTCAGCCCGTCAAGGGCGTTTGGTTTGCGTATTTTCTGCCCCGAAAGGGTGTTTGGTAGTACAAATTGTGTCGTTTGGAACTTACCTATTTGGTCTGGTTCATTTAGTGAGCCGAGAGAATATATATGATATACTTATTTAAAGTCCAAATAAGATTGTTTGATTTGATATTCTTGAAACTTGCGGATATTTTACATTGACTTTGGCATAGTGCACTTTTGGGATTTTACAAACCAAAAGGGGCGTCATTGTTTTAAATACGATACCTTTAGACATTATATGTAGGTGTCTCAATATAATTTATAGGTGTCTCCATATATAACTCCAAAACTGTTCATTTGACAACAATTGCACCTACATATGCATTATTACAAATGTTCTATGCATCGATAAAGCATCTCCATAGTAACGCGCGGGCAAACTTGCTCGTTAGATTAAATAGCCATACCATTTGGTTATGAGTAGCATATAGTCAAAATTGTGGTTCTTGAAAAGTGACAGGTAGATGACTTATATTAATGGCATGTACCTCATAACTCCTAACACACTCCTTAAGCTCAACCACATATACAATGATTTGAGTTATGACACGACTATGAATTGGTACTTTAAATTGTTAGAAGAAAAATAAACTAAAATGAGTAGGAGAGTATAGCTAGATATATAATATGTGAAAATGTTACATTCTTATACTCATCTTTTTACTTATTTTTCAATTGCTACAACGGCGAGTGAAAAAATAGGTCTTTGTATTGAGTCTACGAATGACTGACAGATAACGAATATGGCGATAAGCAGGAGGATGAGTACGATGATATATATATATTTTTTTTTTTAACGGCAAAATGAGATTAAATTAGCAAGTAGCTAGACAAATTACACTGGAGAGGGTAGGGCCTTACAAGGATTACACCGATCTATTCGACTAAGATTACACTTCTTACATCTATTAGATATCCAAGTAAAGGTAAACTGTGTGACATTATTAAGAATGAGATCCCTTAGAGTAACTGACTAACTCAAATGTCCCTGTAGATCCGACTCGCGATGCACTTCGTGGTGTAAGATTGTGGGACTGTATCAGAGCCTTTCTATTTATGTTTAAACTTTAAACCTTTTTATATACTTCAAATTTTTCGTGGTGTAAGATTGTGGGCCTGTATCAGCTTTCTATTTATGGTAACCACAAACGCTCACAAGCTTTGTTTTACTTTTTACTTAAATTGCATTTACATTTTAATAGCATAACCCTATAAGGACATGTTGCTCAGTAAAAATGCGACCCCAAGAAACTAAAACGCGAGTTCCATGATTAACATATGCTAGTATAATGGATAACTTTCTCTATCGTTTGCTAGTTTTAATTTGGGCAAAAGACACAAAAACTAACTAACTTGCCACTTTTTATTTTGTTTTGTGGTCGCATTTGTGTTTTTTCTTATTGTATATATTATATTTTTAAATTCCGTCTATTGTATGTATTTTGTGGCAATTTTACCTTTCTCATTTATTAACACTTCTATTAACATGTAGGGACAAAATGGTTGTAAGATCCACACGATAGACGAAATTTCAAAAGTATAATGTATGCTATAGAAAGAATAAAGATGGCTACATAATAAAGCAAAAAGTGAAAAATTAGTTATATTTTTTGTGCTTTTAGTTTAATCATTTGGACTTAAGAGTACAAGAATTCTATATTAGACAAAAAAATAAAATATAAAAAATCCGTACAAAAAATGTGTAAATAAATATCACATGTTTTACAAAATCTTCAAATTAAGCATACACTACCATTGCTAGTTTAGGCTAATCTATCAAAAGTGGACACAAATATAATAAACACTTGATGAATTATTTGATTGTATGAATTATTTAATTGTATTAAATAAACACCACTTTTAAACAATTAATTATTTAGAGAAAAGAAATATAATTATTAAGTTTTTATTTTGAATTTATGAGTTTAGCTACTTCATATGTGTACTATATAGAGTAAGGTTGGTTTTATAGTGGTTAGACAATGAATGACAATTACACCTACGAACAAGAAAGTAGGCTAATTTATTATCATTAAGTGGTTTTCTTAAGAAAAGTATCATAATAAATACAAGAAGATACTTGATATGTATGTGTATGTACGCGTGATTGTTACATTAGTTTATTTTTAGTGAACAATTTCTTTTATGAATAAAGGTGTTGTCTAACTAGCTACTTAATGTGTTGGCAGTGTCGGAACTAGGTTTTAAAAAGACTGGACGTAAAGAATACATTTTCTTTTAAATAATGTGTAATTAAGAAAAATTAGATTATCTTATGAAAATTAATAATATTTCTATCGAGGTCCCGTAACAGTGCAGGACATTCCGTAGTTCTGTCAATTTGTGTTGGTATGAATACAAATTCTTTTATAAGTAGTAAATTAAAAATGTTATTTCGATACTTGTTAAAATCTATTTATTTGATTGATGTTTTGGATACATCATTATGAAATCATAGTATACATGTAAATTAATTGATATGATCAAATCACATATAAATTTTGTCACGTGTAGTAGAATAAAAAATAAATCTTTTTAGTAGTTTTTATAGTTCTCACATGCACGTATTACTTTTGCATGAAAAAGGTAAAAACATTATAAAAAAAAAAAAAAAAAAAAAAAAAAAAGTCATGGTACTCAATGTTTCCATCTGCCAACTTCTTTTACAACTCCTCTACATTTCATCTATATAACTCAACTCAAACAACTTTCTTGCCATAATCAAACAATGTCTCCTCATCTCGATTTTGAATTGCTTTCAGAATGCAGTACAAAATCGAGATCCAACCAAACGGTTGCATCTGACCTAGATGGAACCTTACTTGGTTCTCGCAACCCGTTCCCTTACTATTTCCTTTTAGCCCTAGAGGCAGGAAGCATTTTTCGCGCTTTGGTTCTATTAGTCGCATTCCCAATTATTTACACTATTTCTATATTTTCTGAATCAACCGCCACTCGTATCTATGTTTTTATCTCATGTGTTGGGCTAAGAATTCGCGATATAGAGCTTGTTTCAAGCTCAGTTTTACCAAGATTTTACGTAGAAGATGTTCGACCTGACACATGGAAGGTGTTTAACTCGTTTGGGAGAAGGTATGTGGTGACATCAAGCCCAAGGGTCATGGTTGAACATTTTGTTAAGAATTTTTTAGGGGCTGATAAAGTGATTGGGACAGAACTCGAGGTCTCGAAAAATGGTCGAGCCACTGGGTTCATTGAAGAACCCGGTGTTCTCGTTGGTGAGCTTAAAAAAGCTGCCGTTTTAGAAGAATTTGAAGGTTGTTCGAATTTGCCTGATTTGGGTCTAGGAGATGGAGAGACTGACAAAGATTTCATGTCCATTTGCAAGGTAGTATGCTTTCATCATTACTATTAAATAATATTATATAAAAAACAATTTATTTGTTTCTTTTGATTTATTTTCTTCTTACACGTATGTTAAAAAGATAAATTTTCAGCGCCCATGTATTACACGGGTTTGAAGCTAGTACTAGTATTATATAAAAAAGAGTAAATTGCAAAAATCGTCCTTCTGGTTTGGCCAAATTTCACGTTTTGTCCTTGTGGTTCATTAAGTGCAAAAATAGTCCTTATTTTGCACTGTTACGTGCACTTTTGGTCCTCCATCATTGCAAAAATCGTCCTTGTGGCTTGCCAAATTTCACTGTTGAAGGACAAAAAATGCACGTAACAGTGCAAAATAAGGACGATCTTTGCAATTAATGAACCACAAGGACAAAACGTGCAATTTGGCCAAACCACGAGGATGATTTTTGCAATTTACTCTAAATAAAAAGTTCTTTAAAACATTATTATATTATAACTTATTGCCTGAAATTTATGAAATGAATTCATAATTTTATTCCTCTTTGTTAATTATGATATGTTAAACACATTGATAAGGTTTAAATATAGGCAACTTAAGTATTTTCTAAATAATTACACATATTTACATTATTATATACTAATGTTGAATTATATTTTCTTTCTCGAAGTTGTTCTCACGACATACATATCATGTACTAATGTTGAAAAAATTGATTTCATTCTTTGACAATTCTTATGTTACCATCCTAGTATTTTAGTTAAATGTGTGTTAATTTTAGTAGTTAAGTAAGTCGTGTGTATAGTATACATATTTTGATTTGTTTTCTTAGTTGTCATATCTTTATCTTCAAATATCGTAGAACCGATGTCATCTTACATTATTGCAACCAACAACCATATTTGCATAGCCATAACATGAGTTGGAGACCACTTGTCAACCGTGTTAAATTTAAAGTTTTTAAGGTCCATTTAGTTTATAGATGAAGTTAAATTTTGATTTAGATTTAATTTAGAATTTGGATTTGATGCAGATCTAAAAACTAATAATAATAATAATAATAATAATAATAATAATAATAATAATAATAATAAAGAGATAAATTATATTTAAATAATATTTTTTAATTGATATTGTACTAAAATTTTGTTTTGAATTGAAATTAATAAAGGAGTTGGAAAACTATGTGAGTGGGGTTTTAAATAGTGGATTCCACCAACCAAACAAACTTTATTAGCTATCAACCCTAATCCTGGCCTTAAAACCTCTAAAGCAAGCAAACCTTATACTTTTTGATCTTGTTTGGTTTAAGGTGTCGAATTTAATGATTTCATAAGAAAGGTTTCTTAGCTTCGTCTAGGCAACCACCACCGAACATCATCTACATCGGTATCTATCCTTTACAACTACACTCACAACTATTATCGAATATCGAATACTTGTCACATAACATGCACAATTCGACTCACATATTCAAAGCTTTATGAAAAATGAATATGCGAATTGAATATGAGAATGATATATTTGTTATAAAAATGGTTAAATGAACCTGATCATTTTTGGTCATTTTCAAATCACTTGTTTAACTAAAATATACTCCAACAAACAAGCATAAATTTTGTGCAAAACAGATCTCTTTTATTTTTATGTAGAAAGAGTGATACAATTAGTTTCATTCTATTTGTTGCAAATATCATTAAGTAATCTTATCACCAAATTTTTAAATAAGAAATCTAAGCTTTTTACATACTAGTATATTGATATATATCTAAGTAGGATAAATTTGATTTTTTAGGGCAAGCAAAATAAAAAGTAACTTGATTTGTAATGTGTGATCATAATCATCATACTTTAAAGTAAAAAAAATGTACAGTACTAACTTATACTTATACTACAACGTTCATAAAAGTCTCATTTAATTTTGGGTCACCGATAAATTATACGTACACATTTCTGTTTTGTTTTCTGACCATCACTGTAAATCATTTATTATTTATCTAGAAGTTTCACCATTATTATCTTTCAGTTATTTTTTGTTTACTATGTAAAGGTATACAAAAACAAGATACTATAACCCTAACTATAATTAGCAAGAAAAAAAACTTAGATGGATTTATCATCAAATGATGGTACAATGCATACACTGAAAATATATACTAGAAAACATATAATTGGCTGTATATTAGCTGCATCTAGATACAAAAATAGAAAGCATTTTCATGGGCATTATATCTTGATAGGGTTTGGTGAAAGCTTTAATGTTTCTCTTGCTTTTTAGTTTCTTTTTCTCGAGTTATAAGTCCATTTTTAAAATACATGCAGATAAAGAGATTACTACTAATTACACTTTTTATTAATTATATATCATTTTTTTTTCACTAAAGTCTTTTTTATGATTAAAATCGAACTCGGGACCACGGGATTGCACACATTACGTATGAGGAATTAATGTATAATAATTAATATATAAACCGTTATGTATTTAATTATTTAAAGACAAAATAATGACTAACGGACGTTAAGTAATTAACGAGAATTGACAAATAAAAACAAGAACTTATAAATTGGGATGAAAGGATTAACTTTTTAAATTCACATCCACAATTTGAAGGACATTGTTTAAAATATTATTTAAACCGGATGAGTCATTAATACTGTTTGGTTATAGTCAAAAGGACCACATAAGTTTGGTGATCATTAATTTCTAAGCCAATTATTTGTTTTCACTCGTTACAACCGATAATTGCAAAAACCCTAACATGTGAAATTAGTTATGTGGCACTATATACACTACAAGTAACACTATAATAGTATGATAACATCACATCACAATAAAACCTGTGTATAAAAGACATCTTTATAATACTAATAAGAAACTCAAATGTCTTATCTCATACCGATACATTATAAGTTATTACAATGCGAGTAACATAAACTTCACTTGCAACATATATTAGAGTATCAGTTTTGATAGATCAATAAAACCTGTGTATAAATCATACAAGTGTTAATGAATGAAAGACATCTTTATAATTAAGCTGTAAAATATCTCATTTTAATTTGTTTCACATAAGAAATCTTGTGTCACATTTCTAAGTCAAGGTATATTTAAATTTTTAGCATATTGAGTTTTCAAACGTTTATAATTAAAGTTGCGCATCTTTGCTAATTTAAACGATAGAACCCTACGGAGACAGAGACAGGAGGTGGGCATGATGAGAACGTTTTTAAAAATTATCAAAGTTTACCTCCTCGACGATAACTATCTGGCTCCACTGTTGAATTTCTAGCATCTATTTTTAGTATATGAGATGTTTGAAAACAAATACTATGTCTTGTCTTTTAGTAGTTGCATACTCATTCAATCTCATTTATTTTCGTCACTTCTTGCATGGGTTTGAAGGTCCCATGACATTGAATTGAATTAAATTGCGTAATAAAGGAAACACGTGATATCATGAACCACATGGAAAGTCAAGAGTGTATCAACTATTATTATAACCTTCGTTTTCCTTCTTTGGTTCTTTAATTCATATGATTATTTTGGCAATTAATTGTTATGATTATTCAAGTCTAACTAAAGACATCCAAGTGATTATTTTGATAAGGGAATATGTTTGATTGTAGGAAGGATATATGGTACCAAGAACAAGATGTGAGCCTTTACCACGAAACAAGCTTCTAAGTCCGATTATCTTTCATGAAGGACGTCTAGTGCAAAGGCCAACGCCGATTATGGCTCTACTTACCTTCTTATGGATGCCGATAGGCATTTTTCTAGCCATTCTTAGAGTGTATCTTAACATACCTTTGCCCGAAAGGATAGTGTACTACAACTACAAAATGCTAGGAATCAAACTAGTTGTCAAGGGCACCCCTCCGTCCCCTCCTAAACAAGGACAAAGCGGGGTGCTCTTTGTGTGCAACCATCGTGCGGTCATAGACCCTGTGGTGGTTGCTGTTGCTCTAGGACGAAAGATTAGTTGTGTCACATATAGCATTAGTAAATTTTCCGAGCTTATTTCTCCAATTAAAGCTGTGGCATTGGCAAGGGAAAGAGATAAAGATGCCGCACATATTAAACAATTGCTAGAAGAAGGCGATTTGGTCATTTGTCCCGAAGGAACTACATGTAGAGAGTCGTTCTTGCTTAGATTTAGTGCTCTTTTTGCGGAGCTCACAGATAGAATTGTCCCCGTTGCTATCAACACAAAACAAAGTGTGTTTTACGGGACAACGGCTCGTGGCTACAAAGTCTTGGACCCATATTTCGTGTACATGAATCCTAGGCCAACGTATGAGATAACATTCTTGAACCAATTACCACGAGACCTTACTTGCAAAGGCGGAAAATCAGCATTTGAGGTGGCAAACTATATTCAAAGGGTAATAGGTGATACACTTGGATTCGAATGCACTAATTTGACTAGGAAGGACAAATACGCGATGATGGCTGGAACAGATGGACGTGTCGAGAACAAGAAGGGTAAGTCACAATAGATGAAGAACAGCCCGATTGATCTTTGATTCAGATAGTTATCTGTCATGTTATTTTTTTTTAAATAAACTTGTTGAAACAATAAAGTTTGTTTCTATTCACCATTAATTATTATATTTGTATATCAAGATGTGATTTTTATACTGTTGGAAAATGTGGTCAAATGTGTTGAATGACAATTGATTTTGTCATCATGTATACTAATGAAAATTAAGAATAAAATTAATTTATGGTTTTATTTTAATTTATGAGACATTAGTAAAATTGATTGTGATAATTAATTGTGACCGTTTTTTTCCATTCTTCTTTCAATTCAAGTACACCGAAAATACATAACTCGTTCCTCTCCTTTTGTTGTTGATTCATTTTGTATCGGTTCGTAATAGAGGGAAGGCACGGTTTTGGTTCGCCTTGATAACTCGTTTGTGCTAATGGAGTTATCTGTTGTTGTTGTATCATGGGAGATAGACGTTCACGATTTTCAAGCACCATGGAGAGGACGAATCTGTCTTAAGGAAATTGTGAGCATCACAGGCCTCAACATTTTCCATGTTTGTGTTTTTGAGTCTCCACTATCAAAAGAATTGCGGTATCATTTTCTACACTTTTATGTTTTTCATGTTATTGTTTGTTTGTCTCTTGTAGCATTATACACATATTACCTTCATTTCGATTTATAAGTTAGTTTTAAGAGTTTTAATGTTTCATGACAAAGGTTTGTTGGTACCTAAACTTAAACACAATACATTTGTAATATTTAATACAGGACAATTTTACGTTCTACTGTAGTATTTTTAATATGTTATCTACGTAAACCAGTAGTCAGTAGAAGCTGAAATATAAAACTTGATGAATGTAGATTGTTGGGCTACAAGCATACATATAATCCAGCCAAAGGCCAATTTTAACTCAACAAATCTCTTTCATGCCAAACTCATATCCAAGCCACCAAAGGCTTCTTGGCCCAACGGTATGTGATTGACCAATCAACCTAGAGGTTATGGGTTCAAGTCTCGCTGGAGACTTGTGAGATAGGCAGCGTGGCCTGTAAAAATTGCTGTTCATGAAAGAAAGAAAGAAAAACCTCATATCCAAGCCCAACTACTACAGAGTTCAAATTCTGGGGGAGAAGAAATCAAGCATACAAACTCATGATACTAAAGACTGATATTATGTGGTAACTGGAAGGAGCCAATGTAAAATTTAAGAACTTGTCTAAAGCTGCGAGCATCCTTACTCATAAGATGTTCATCAAGAAGTACAAGCACCGAACATATCATTAAAATTAATCACGTATTTTAACACTAAATCCCTCCCTACCCGATTCACTGGTCATTTTAAGATCAACTAAACACACAAATGTAACAATGGGACATTAACAAGTCCATTTCTAAGAAGAGAAATGGCTAAAAATTGGAAGATTTTGCTACACTTTAGGACTAATGCACTGCCATAGTCAGGTGATCATGGGTCATTTACACATGAAATTTGACAGATTATGATCTAATTTGGGCTTTTTTAGAAAAGCTATCGCGGCTCAACTCTACACACTTCAGTTAAAAGTTGTTAGATATCTAACACGCAACACGATGATCGAGAACCCAATATTAGACTTGTAAGTTGTAACTCTACCTCAACTCCAAGGTCCATCGT
Organism: Artemisia tridentata subsp. tridentata; assembly: GCA_021014915.2. Lineage (NCBI taxonomy): Eukaryota > Viridiplantae > Streptophyta > Magnoliopsida > Asterales > Asteraceae > Artemisia > Artemisia tridentata. Next base: position 30,745,771 of record CP139502.1, on the reverse strand, counting down.
ACCATGTTCTTTTGACAAAAGTATGCAACCAACTAAGACACGGTTATAAGCTATTCAAGCCAACATGTTTGGCCTTTAACACATATAATTAGATCTTGCTCATGCTTTCAAAAGGTTCTAACTAGTGACTAATCATTTTTTACCTCTAAGGTTTGACACTTTGAGATTAGTTGCGTTCTGAGTTTTCACCAATTACTCCATCTTGTGTAGTTTAAGCAACACACTTCTAAATTGTCTTATCGTAATGTTACAAGGGTATTACTCCTCCGCAATCTCAAAACTTAGCCCATGTCTGGAAAATGTCTTATCTTATTTAATTTTATTTTTTACCACTCATAAAATGTTTAGCAAGAAGTAGTACAGTGAGCATACTGAATCACAGGGCCTCTAAATTAAACGGATTGACAAGTAAATTTTTTGGAATTTTCTTAATTATTCTAACGTGACATCTCTCCCTGCCTAATTTAGTGGTCATTTTAAGATCAACTACCATACGCAAATGTAGCAAGTTAATGGTGGAACTTTTGTGAGTTTGGCTAGTTTCCTTGTATAGTTGTATCCCACATAAGAGAATGTATAAACATTTTGTGGGTATATAAAGGGAACACTTTTAATTATGTGAAAGGCTTATATTGAAACTATAAAGTTTTAGAAAGTTATGTAGCAGATGGTACAAATGGTTGATGCAGCAACCACATGTACAAGCTTTGCAGCAATTGAAACAAGCTGATGATGCAGCAAATCTCAACTGAATATGTGTGTTAGTGGGTTGGTTTGGACGTAAACTTAAAGGTTGAAACCATCAACTCACTTCCTTAATTCTTGGGATATATGGTGTTCATGGGTAGATCACCATGATCTGATTTTGCCCATTATAAATAACATGCACCATTATCTTTTTAATATGAGAAAAAAAGAACACACATAAATCACATGAGATGCTGTCATATTTGCTATTTTATAAGCCTTGCAAACTCAGGTTTTCTGGTCCGCCATTTTCGTTGTGTTGTGTTCGTTCGCTGACGATACCAACACGAGTCTGCATTAATCCTGGGGGTTTTACGTATCGAGGCTCGCAGCGTATAGAGCACGTATGATCCTTTAAGGACAGGGACCTCTTCCCGTGCAAGGCTCTTTAATAGGTCCGTGTTCTACCAAGTCAAAACAAGGAGCTGTTGCAAATTAGTTGATGTGGGCTGGTGGAGTACTTCATGAAGGGATGATGTTCATCTTTGATGACATTTCTAAATATCCAATGTCGTGTTTATGGAACGAGCAATCGGGTATCTCTCTATTAGTTTATACTGATATTATCGTTCGTTGTTTGATAATCACTAGTTATCTCGAGTTTATTTTTCTATCATGTTCCAATTCACAAGTTGGTGTGAAGGAACTATGAATAGCAATGTTTATATAATACAACAATCTTAAAGGATCATATCAGCACTAAAATGGTTTTTTTATTTGATATATACACCTTTCTTAATACGCTTTGTTGAGATTTATAAAACGAGATCTTGAAGCTGTTTTATATTACCGTATAAGAGATTGCTTAAGTGATGAATTGAAACAAGTGTTTGAGATAACTAGTTTGAATAAGTCTGTTTGTTTAGATGTGTTGTTACATTACTGTTGGCTGTAGCGAAGTAATTTAGTTAACAAGACTACAAGAGTGAGTAGTCATAAACAAACGTACATGGACATTCATATAAATATTGTGCAGACCATGGACTCTGTGTAGAGAGATCGTAATTATGGACCAATTGGTAGTTGGGATAGATTTCATTCTAGTTGCTGAAGGGTACATGCACGACGGGATGTATCGATTAAGGCTCGCGGAGGAGCTTGGTTGTGAAGGGGTTATTAAAATAAATAATGAGAGCTAAAGAGGCTTTATTTTTATGTGAATCTTTTACTGTTGTAACATATGTTTGTAAATTGTACCAAGTCATTTGTTTGTTTTATGCTTTATTAAAATAGAGCTTTGACAAATAAGCATTTGCAAAAGTTTTGACAAATGCGTCAAGTGCATTTTTTGAAGAAGCTTACTATTAGTATATGACTTTCCGGGAAATGTTATTAGATGTGGCATCTTACTTTTTAGTGCGAAATTCAGGATTAGTGACGTGAACTTTGGGATAGTTGACATGGTTTAACTAAATAAATCAATACACGAGGCTATCCAAAAGATTAGTAGTAGTTCAATTAATCAAAGAGGCAAGTAGGCCTGTTGTGATTTTCATTCGAGAAGTGGCTGCCAAGTGGTGGGGGGTATTTGTTGTGTGCTACAATATTTTTGGCTATGAGTGACGTGTTGTAATCAACTTATACCTATATATAATTCGGATTGTGTTGTACTAACATGATGACTTGTTTCATGGTGCGCAAGAAACCGATACATGCTTTCACTTCGTGTAGGAAGCTGGACATCTTGAAGTGCTTTCACTTCGTGTAGGAAGCTGGACATCTTGAAGTGCTTTCACTTCTTGTAGGAAGTTGAACATAAGTTGAACTTACTGCCTTGTTGTGGTAATTAAGAGGTTATGTGAAATTGTGATCCCATATTGTGTTACATTGGTGAGCGATTGAACCAAATGCGGGTACTTATATGTGAACTCTTACGACGTAACTTTAATATTGAGAGTTATGGTGGGGGTGATGCGTGCGTGCGTATGCTCTAATTTATACCCACGGTTTGTCGTTGTGGTTTTAGCAGTATTCAAGTTTTAAATTTATATTTAGCCGACTTATCAATAACACATACACTTTAACGAGCAGTGTACCCGGTCAGTATGAATATAATGGTAAGTAGAGTGTCGATCACTAAGAGTGGAACGTATTATCTAGTTATCCTAATCAGTATTTTAATATCTTAAGTTAGCTATACAACCTAATCTAACGCAAGGGGGTTCAGTCTGAGAGACTTGCACGGTTTGGTTGCAATTAAATAATAAACTAAACTAATGAGCACGAATCAGCGAGTAGCACACACGTACACAGATAAATACTCGAGACAATAAGAAGACCTGTCCTGATAGTTAAGTAGCTTGTCACTTGTTTTATTGCTAGTTTTATATGAAGTGTATAGTTCGATGCAACGCACCGAGATTAAGTCCTTTCTCGTTGGTTCTAATCTTATCGGCGAGTAAACCCTTAATGATTACTTATGACTATCCTATTTACCTTTCTTCCTACTTATCTACAGACGATAAAATGCAAAGGCGATCTAATAAATAGGCGAGGGCAGAGGCATGGCGACCCGATCAACGCTCAGCTAGACACAGAGGTTATCAATGCACTAATAAAAGTCACCAAAGACATCAACATATAAACTTTAATTAATGGGAAAGCAATATTAAGGGAGTGCAACCTTTCCGTTGTCACATTACACAAGCCACCAATCCTGATGAATTAAAGTTTACTAACACAATAAAACAAAACTACTTAATGAATTAAATACATGCAGGACCTTCTTACAGCTCTTGTATCTTCGTTCAAGGTGTGTCTTGTGCTGCTACTTCGACTGAATTCGGCCTTAGGTTTCTGTGGTCTTCGGTCTTCTAAAACTAGGGCTCTCGAAATTCGTCTGGTCTTGGGGTATTTATAGTTTCTGTCTGAGGGTAAGATGCGGCGCATCTAATAAGTAGATGCGGCGCATTGACTTAACTTCGCGTGGGGTCCAAGATTAATATATTCAGGAATATTCGTACACCGCCAGAAGATGCGGCGTATCTTCATAACCGCATGCGGCGCATGTCATCTTGTATCTTGGATCGAAACTGGTGAAATCTTGATAGTGATGCGTCGTATGTAAGAAGTATAATGCGGCGCATCTGGAGTAGAACAAGTTGGTTCTTCTTTGTTGACCAAAGTTTCATATGCAACGCATGACAGAATTGCATGCGTGCATTCTTCAAAGTCAGGCAATGGTCTTCAATCTCTTCATTTCAGCAGCCTTTTCCAATCTTGATCATTTTGCTCCATTTTTAGTCCATAATCGCTTAGTTTCACCAAATGCTTGTTTTTAACTGAGAATTACAAAAGTAAACGATTAAGTATCAATTCTCATACATAATATAATAAAACAAGTCAAATAAATAGGATAAATGATGATAATAAAATGTACTTATTTGAGTTCATCAGGGGGTTATAAAGAGATGAGTTATAACCTACGCATAACCTATTGAATGAGTTTATATATGTTAGAAATGAAGCTGAGCGATATTTACGTGAATTGGAAGTAGACAACTAGAATGCATATAGTGCATGGACTTATAATGTAATATTCAAATAGTTGTATTGTAAGGCATATAAATACCCCACAAGTGTAACAACCCGACCCGCCAAGGTCAAGATATCACATTATGGTGTCATACAAAGCATACATAAACGCAAGCGGAAGTCTTTAATAAATAACTAGGCCTTGAACATCAAGTCTAGTATCAAAGATAATCTCAACGCATAACGAGACGTAAAACGAGGATCACGATTGGACACAATAGAAGACGGCATACCATGCAATCGAACAATTTCCTGTTGGAAGATCTGGGCCAAACGACCCACAGAATAATCAATACGAATGGGAAGAAAATGCGCAGATTTGGTCAAACGATCAACAACAACCCAAATCGCGTCATGCTTCCGAAGAGTACGAGGTAAACCGGTAACGAAGTCCATAGATATCTCATCCCATTTCCACGTAGGAATATCAAGAGGTTGCAAAAGACCACTTGCGCGCTGATGTTCAATCTTAACTTGCTGACAAGTCATACATCTAGCCACATGCAAAGCCACATCCTGCTTCATCCCATTCCACCAAAAATGTTGCTTCAGATCATGATACATCTTAGTCGAACCCGGATGAATAGAAAACGGAGAACTATGTGCCTCAGAAAGCACAGCGTCACGAAGAGTAGAATCATCTGGAATACATAGACGATCACCAAACCAAACAATACCATCTGCATCCACACAAAAATCTGACTGCTTACCATCCTCAATATTCTGCACAATAGCCCATAAGTCACCATCATCTTTCTGTGCTTCTTTAATCCTCAACATCAAATCAGACTCCACCTTCAAGCTAGCCCAAAAACCATCACGACCCCGAACACACAACTCAACCTCCATAAGCTCTAAGTCATTAAGAATCCTCGGCTCAAAGTCAAGACTAGCAATCATTCCCGACTTACGACTCAAAGCATCAGCTACAACATTAGCCTTCCCAGGGTGATACTGAATATTGGTGTCATAATCCTTCAACAACTCCAACCAACGCCTCTGTCGCATGTTCAACTCTTTCTGGGTAAAGATGTACTTCAAGCTCTTATGGTCGGTGAATATATCACAGCTTTCACCATAAAGATAATGCCTCCAGATTTTTAGAGCAAAGACAACCGTAGCTAACTCCAGATCATGAGTGGGATAGTTCGCCTCATATGGTTTCAACTGCCTAGAAGCATATGCAATCACTTTCCCATGCTGCATCAAGACACAACCCAAACCCTTCTTTGAAGCATCACTATAAATCTGATAACCTCCCGAACCTGATGGAAGAGTAAGAATCGGCGCAGAAACAAGCCTCTTCTTCAACTCCTCAAAACTAGCTTCTCTCTCGTTGGTCCATACAAATTTCTCTCCCTTGCGCATAAGCTGAGTCAAAGGTAGGGACAAACGAGAAAAACCCTCAACAAACCTCCGATAATAGCCAGCCAAACCCAGAAAACTCCTGATCTCAGTCACATTGGTCGGTCTTGGCCACTTTGTGATAGCCTCAACCTTAGCCGGATCCATTTTGATACCATCTGCGGAAACGACATGACCTAAGAATGCAACTTGCCCTAACCAGAACTCGCACTTGGAGAACTTGGCGTACAACTTCTTCTGCCTCAAAGTTTCCAAAACAATACGAAGATGACTCTCATGCTCCTCCTTGGTCTTAGAGTACACCAAAATGTCATCAATAAACACGATCACAAACTTATCCAAGTACTCGTGGAAAACCCGATTCATCAAGTCCATGAAAACCGCTGGAGAATTCGTCAACCCAAAAGGCATGACTAAGAACTCGTAGTGGCCATATCTCGTACGAAACGCGGTCTTAGGAACATCCTTCTCCTTCACACGTAGCTGATGATAACCCGACCTCAAATCGATCTTAGAGAAGAATTTAGCTCCCTGGAGCTGATCAAACAAATCATCGATACGAGGAAGCGAATAACGGTTACGAATAGTGATCCGGTTAAGCTCACGATAGTCGATACACAACCTCATACTACCGTCCTTCTTCTTAACGAATAACACCGGAGCACCCCACGGAGAAACACTGGGACGAATGGAACCAGATTCAAGCAATTCCTGCAACTGCTCTTTCAATTCTTTCAATTCCACAGGAGCCATACGATAAGGAGCCTTAGAAATAGGTTCCGCACCAGGAATTAAATCAATAGAGAATTCCACTTCACGCTCAGGCGGCATGCCTGGGAGTTCATCAGGAAATACATCAGGGAACTCACGAACAACAGAAAGGCCCTCAATACTAGGAACCTCCAAAGATGAATCCTTAATCGAAGCCAGAAAACCCTCACAACCATGAGTTAACAAAGAACGAGCTTTCATAGCGGATATGATCTTAATAGGTTTACTAAGCCGACAGCCTTGGTAAACAAATTCCGGATTACAAAGATCGCCAAATATCACACGCCTAGTATGGCAGTCAATCGTAGCTCGATGCTCCGACAACCAATCCATACCCAAAATCACATCGAAATCATACATATCGAGAGGAAGAAGATTCGCAGGGCGAATCTTATCATCAAAGCGAAGAGGACAATCCACGTATTCATGCGTAATGACTACGGAAGTTTTCATTGGGGTTGATATGGATAAAGCATATTTTAATGGTGTTGCGATTGTTTTAATGGATTTAGCAAACGTAACAGATATAACGGAATGAGTAGCTCCCGTATCAAATAAAACAAGGACTGAACGATCAAATAAATAGAGCATACCCGAAACAGTGCCAGAAGAACCCGCAGCCTGATCTCTGGTAAGTGCAAATACCCGGCCCTTGGAAGCCTGCTGACCCCCATTACCATTACCGCGGTTGGTGCCAGACGCCTTCGGACAATCCCTGATCCGATGTCCAACCTCACCACAGTTAAAACAAGCACCCGAAGCTCTATAACAGGTACGACCCGGATGAGTTTTCCCACACTCAACACAAACGGGAGGAGGTGGAAGCCGTTCCACATTCCCCTGACCAGCCGAAGAAGAACCAGAACCCCGATTACCCTGCTGATAGCCCTGACTCTGCTGACTGCCCTGACTCTGCTGACCTCTATACTGCTGGTCACGACCTGACCGCTGATTCTGCCCACCATTGTTGTTACCCCGCCTATCGGTACTCCGAAACTCATTTCCCCTCGAAACATTCCTATTATTACTACCCTTGACCTGCTGCTGATCACCATCCAGAGGCCTTTTTACCCCACGCCTAGACCTCTGCTGCATCAACTCCTTGTTACGAACCGCGTTGGCAACTTGTGCCACATCAGCAAAATTAGTGTTGAGAATACCATCCAACAACTCATCACGTAACCCCCACTTAAAGTGTAAAGCCTGCTCCTCCGGAGGCCCTGCCTTCTCACCCAAGAAACCCGCTAGCCTAACAAACCGCTTCATATATTCCCCACTCGTCTCCCTATCCAACTGGTAAATCTGATGGTAGTCCCGCTCGAACTTCAGTCTCTCGGATTGAGGGAAATACTGGAGAAAGAATATCTCCCGAAACTCAGCCCAAGATAACCCAGCCACATACGTTTCACCTCCCTTAGCAGTCCGATACGCCTTCCACCAACTGAGGGCATCCCCCTCAAACTTGTAACTAGCCAAACGTGCCTTAAACACGTCATCACACCCAAGCACCTCAAAGATTTTCTCAATGTGAGAAATCCAGTTCTCCGCCTCAACAAGAGAAGTAGCAGCACTAAACGAACGCGGTTTCTGCTTACCAAAACGCTCCAACCATACATGTATCGATGCTGGTGGAGCACCACCACCACCACCACCGTTATTACCACCATTACCGTTACCACCATTACCGTTATCGCCGTTACCGTTACCACCGCTACCACTAGCACCACCACTACCACTAGCACCTCCACTACCACCAGCACCACCACTACTAGTGCTCCTCCTGATCTCCTCAATGATACGGTTGGTCAAACCGGGAAGCAACGCATTAAGAGCACGCTGCACGGATGCGTCAACCTCAGCATCATGACGGGTGTTCACCATCTGAAAAGTCATAAACGAATCAAAAGACAAAACAAGCGTAAAGGGTCAAAATGGAAAGTCTTTAATACCATAACTGTAATACCCCGACCCGCCAAGGTCAAGATATCACATTATGGTGTCATACAAAGCATACATAAACGCAAGCGGAAGTCTTTAATAAATAACTAGGCCTTGAACATCAAGTCTAGTATCAAAGATAATCCCAACGCATAATGGGTTAACCATACAAAACCAAAGTAAAATAATATTCGAAGTGCGGAAATAATGAAATGTCCGAAACAATGGACTACAAATGATAAACAAAATGGGTCTCTCAATAATCTACTCTCTCATCCCCATGCCCGTCGCCCTGCTTATTACCTGCCGCATAAGAAAGAAAACATGCGGCTGAGCTTAAAAAGCCCAGTGAACGAATATATACGAATAACAAATCATAAGGGTAAATAAGCATAAGCAACGAAGGAAAGAAAGATACGAAAGCATAATCATAAGTCATACGAATCAAAGCATATCAAAAGATAAGAGTGCATGAGAACTGAATAAGAACTGAATATAAGAACGAAATGGAAATAAAGAAAATGTCATATAAGGATGTGCCATATGAACTCCAAACAAATTCCGTCAAATCATATCATATCATATCATATAAGTGCACGAAGAGGGGAGACCTCTAAGTACTAATCCAAAAGTGTGAAAAGGGGTGCAAGGCACACACCACCTGGTCACCAAATCATATACATATCAAAATTTCCTAGGATGCATCCATACGCTCCCATCAAAAAGTATGTATGCCAGTACTAGACTGGGCACACACACACGGAAATGGCCAATAGTGATCACAAATCATATCATATCAAAAGGGGAACGCCGTAGATCTATCACACCTCTACGGGAGTGTCATGCATAGGGTGCCATCCTAAACATGGTCCTAGTACCTCTAGAACTAGGTAAGATCAAGCACAGAATATCATATCATACCAAATCATAATCAAAGCATAGCAAGAGAAACGAAAGTGTATCTCAACAAAGCATGGCAAACAAATAACCATATCATAGCAGAGACATTAAAAATAAATGTCAGAATGAATCATATAGGATTGGCAGTCATACAATGAGAGCCAAGAATCAAACAAAAGGGAATCATAGCAGTCATCGGATCATAAGAAATATCCCTAGTGAAAAGGGAAAGCATATATGTACGAAGCAAAGTGTCTTAGAGTAAGACAGAATATCCGTACCTTAACGAAATACACAAGCAAAGAAATGAAAAGCAAATCAAGTAGGAGATCACTCCCTCTTCACCCGATCTACAAATAATCACAAGTTCTCTTATAAGTTCATATAATCATAGGGTTTCATTTTAGTTCTCCTTCCATGTTAAGTAACTTTGATTATTAACATTCTCGTATGTCAAATTAAAGTATTATAGACGATCATATTCGTAGTTTAAGGTTCATAATGTCTTTTACAAAAATTTAGGGTTCGTAATGTAGTTTCCTTGCTTTTAGGGTTTATTATGTAATTATCACAAGTTTAGGGATTAATATGCAATTCTCATAATATTATGGTGTAAAATGTAATTACTATAAAGTTACAGGTGTTCACAAGTTAGGTCCTTTAGTTTTAAAAGAATGACGATTTAAACCTTTAAGTTTATAAAATAAACACAAAACACCTTTTAATTACCTTTTTAACCTTTTTATAATTTCTCACAGTTTTATATACGAAATTGTTAGGTTTTCAATAAATTGTAAACCGTATAAGAACTCAGTAATAAAATTCCCAAAAATTCCCAGAGATGCTCAAATGTCTATAGTATTTTATCAAATTTTTCCATATTTTATTAAGTAGCATAGGTATGTATTAAAAATCCATTTTCTCAACATGTTCTAAAATCGTATCTGATGGAACACTCGACAATTTCATACCTTTTTACCCATCCAAATAAATTCACAAAAATCTATAAAAATTCCAGAAAGTAATAGACATCCTAAAGATTACCCAGTTCAAAGGAAACCTTCTAACTCGACACGGTTTGAAAATTAAAAATCATAAACCCGGACTAATTTTCCAGACTCACAAATCCGATCAGACACATAATTTTCCAAAAATAAAAAAGTAACCTTCCAGGCCTCTAAAAATTACAAACTAAATTTTTCCAGGTAGCCATTTCATTGAACTTAGTTTTAGACTCTTAAAACACCCAAAAATTCGATTCCATCATTTAGTTATAGCCGGTTAAAGTCGAATAAAAATCCAGCTCAGAAGCAGTTATCACAGAACCATGTTTATCTTAGGGTTTTCGTCATTCCATTCATTAGTTCTTGACACCAAACGATTTTAGGTGAGTCCATAACATATTTAGGTCATTTAAAACAGGTCTTAACACAATCAAGTCGAATAATTTCACCATAAAACCCTGGTTCGATTCATACATAACAGTTTTTAGGGTTTTCATAACTTATTATTTTATGTGACATTTTATGTGGTTAATTCGACTAGAACAAAAAGAAAACAAGAACAAGGATCGAATAAGGTATGTGATACAATACCCTCGTAGACCACGAAGAACACGAACACAACAAAATCAAAAACACCACACGAATGGTCTTCTCTTCCTCCTTCTTTGGTCGATCGGCAGCAGCAAACAAAGGGCAAAAGACACATGTTTTTTATTAGTTTTTGATTCACAAATTCGTATGGATTAACATATGTGTTACACGGTTACCTTGTGATGGATGAGACACGAATTAAGGACAAGATTCAAGGCTTCTCTTGGGTTCCTTTGGATCGACACAGCAGCACAAGAGGAGAGGGCCGAAATTTTGTTGAGAGGATTTTAGGGTTTTGTTATTTTTTTGTGAAGATCGGTATATGGAATTTGAAGAAGGCCGAATATTTGGTTTGGTATTTAGGGAATGTATCAATCACCTTAATGGCTAATTACCTATTATGCAAATCAAGAACTTGGTCTCAATTGTGGTCAGGGGGGGCGGCATATATGTATGTTCTTTTTTTTTTTTTTTTTTTTTTTTTTTTTTTTTTTTTTTTTTTTTGTACCACATATGTTGTAATGTAAGGTTTTTAGTTAAATTGGAACTTAGGTTAAGTGTACTTAACATTACTTGTATAGTTTTTATATGTTCTCAAAATTTTAAATTCGAGGGTATTTTTGTCATTCCGGATTATATTAGTTTTGGGGTTTTACAACAAGTCTTCACTTGTGGGGTGTGGTTGTGAAACATTCAACATATCAATAATATCCAAGTTTTATCACTCCACCTTCTCTCTACATTCTCTCTCTAAAACCGACCATGGATCTCTTCTATTTTCATCAACCAAGACCTCCAGAAGGTGATAAAGACGATTCTTGGTCATTACAATTGGTATCAGAGCTAACCGGGGGCGAATCGTGGTGTGTTTGAGGTAAAATATGTGATTTTTGGTGTGTTATAACACGTTACTGTTCATCAGTAGCAGTTTTGAAGTTTCTTTGTGTTCGATTTATGTTCATAAGTACCAAAAAGTTGCGTTTTTTGTTCTTCTAAAAACGTGGCTGTTTGTGTCTTTATTGGAATCGTACGCAAAGATTAAGGTTCAAGGTTGTGGTTGTTTGTGATCTAACGAGGTAGTTTATGAAGGGTTGCTATTCTTTCACTAGTATCTAGTATTTCTGTGTTGGATTTTTTGGTTGTTCTAAGTTTTTTAGATCGAAAATAATTCACATGGAAAGATTTTGATCTTTTTGATGGGAATAGTACTTGTTTGTGAATTATTGATGTGAGTTGGCAAGTTGGTAAGTTGATAAAAAGTTGGCAGTGGAATAGCATGGGCTTAGCATGGGGAAGTGAAAAAGTGGCTAAAAGACAAGAAGTGGTTGAACTGCCTCTTATCGCAAATCAGAAGGACCCAGCTGCTTATCGCAATTCACAGAATTTATCGCAAATTTGTATAAGTTTGCGATAGGGACTTTATCGAAAATCGATTTCAGATAATTTTATCGAAAATCGAATTCAGATAATTTTATCGCAAATCAATTCGCGATAAAATTATCGCAATTGGGTTCTGTTCAGTTTTATCGCAATTGGATTCGCGATAGAATTATCGCAATTGGCTTTTGGATCAACTTTATCGCAAATCAGACCCATCAGATATCGCAAATGCCATCCGAGAACCTTATCGCAATTGTGTCTGAGATCTTTTCCCAATTCAGATATCAGACATCTTATCGCAATTGTGTCCGGGAAAATTTGAGTAAAATTTAATTCGGAGGAGAGACTTAACGGTCCATTTTTACGCGAGATTCAAATTCTGGTACAAGAGTGAAAATTTTGGCCTAAAATTCAAATTTTTTGGCCAAAATTCGAATTTTTCGGGGAATTTTCGGCGTAAAAATTTATTAAACTCAAAATTTTCCAGCATCATTAGAATGTCATTTTATGGCATATTTCACACCAAAATCACAAATGATATTTCTGGTATACATCCTCAAATCCTACCACGTATAGCCGAAAAGATCCTGATCAAGAATCGCAATCAAATGACAATGGCTAAATTATCAACTGTGACTACAAGGATGATTCATTATTACTTATTTGAAGTTGAAGTGGAATATCATGGGTACGTGTACTTAGTATCTTGAAGATATCGGGGTTGGTTGGATGCATGATTCTTCGAGATCCTTGTTTGAGCATTTAGAGAATAGTGACTAAGTCTTGGGTTATCTAGTTTTCATAGGTCAAGGGGTGGATGGACGAAGACCTAGTTAACTATCACTTAAAGGAGATATGTTGTAGTACTCAGTGTCACACAAAGATGTGGATAATTCAAGAGAGGTTCATATACAGTTAAGGAAGGATGAATGGGTATATGAAACGACCTATGCTTTAAGGAGTTACGTTGTAGTGCTCAGTATAGGTTCTTAGTCACACGTTCGTGCAAGTTTAAGTCACAAGTCTGGGTTATTTTACTTCAGTCTCAAGTTCGTCATAGTGGGTTTCTCCATCAGCAGTCACTACAAAAAGCCGTTGCTTTGATACAAGAGGTTTGAGAAGAGATTGATCTAAAGAGAATTGTAGAGAGAAAAGTTATCGACATCCACTCATGGGGTATTGATTTGTATGTTGCTTCTAGTTGATATGTCTATGTACACAATGTAGGATGAGTCCGAAAGATCGTCATCATCCTGGAGGGAGAAATGTGTACATCGGGGCTGTTTATTGAAGAACTGGAAGCATTCTAAGTGAGATGAAGATGTCGATATGATGCTCCCCAAACAAACCTATGAAGAAGTTACAAATTATCAGTCTATAATCCATTTTCCGCTGTGCAAGAGACTGAAGACAATTTGGGCAGAATTCAGAGAAACTTCTTCTACAAGCATCAAGGCTATATCAAACGGGTTGTCAATTTGGGAGGGAGCATGTAAAAGAAAAGGCCTTACTAATTGGGAGGGAGTAATAACCCAATTAGGTCATTACAGTGATCCTACAAGTAATTCAAGTGAGCTGAGAAAGATACGAGAAGATCAAGAGCTGCGAAGACATCCTCAGAGGAAACTGCTCTACTTCAGCATTGTACTCATCATTATTATTTACTTGTTAGAAATCATTGTAACCAATTCACGTATATCTCCAGCTGGAGGGAGATTGTTAGAAATGAAGCTGAGCGATATTTACGTGAATTGGAAGTAGACAACTAGAATGCATATATTGCATGGACTTATAATGTAATATTCAAATAGTTGTATTGTAAGGCATATAAATACCCCACAAGTCTTCACTTGTGGGGTGTGGTTGTGAAACATTCAACATATCAATAATATCCAAGTTTTATCACTCCACCTTCTCTCTACATTCTCTCTCTAAAACCGACCATGGATCTCTTCTATTTTCATCAACCAAGACCTCGAGAAGGTGATAAAGACGATTCTTGGTCATTACAATATATGGTGTTTCATGTGTATGTGATTGATAAAGAACGGGTGATCTGGTAAGCAACATCAAGTTGAAACTATCACTCTATGTCCCTTATTAGGATAGAATTGTGATCATAACTGATCACTATGATCATGATTCTTTCCCTTTCGTCCCTCTAACAGTGTAATCAAGATCCTAATAGACTGCCGGGTAAACCTGGTTTTACGCAAAAAAAAAAAAAAAAAAAAGCTTATACACGTCCAAAGACCCATTTTCTGTCGTCCAAACACTATTTTTTTTGTAAAAATCAAGATAAACCTTGTGTGTAAACACTAGTTTTGACCCGTTTTTGTTCCGGAAACGGTTCAACATGTTGAACCATTTGACCTGGCCGGGTCAAAAAGGGTTTCAATACATTGTTTTAAATCAAACGTAGTAGAGACACGAACCACGCATAAGAGGTAATGCTCATGCGTGGTTGGCCGTTACGAAGGAAGGTGTATACGTGTACGTGGAGGAGCAAAAGTGAACGAGCTGATGATGGTATTGGTGAGTACGAGCGGTGAGTAAACAATTCGGCTGTGTAAGAAAATGTGTTTTCGTGAACTTGTGAAGTGCAGTTAGACGATAGAAACATGGACGGACCCGCTTGTTGGCATGGTGTGGCTCGGTCACGAATGTAATTTTTTGATAATTGCAACTTTTAATAATATTTTTGTTTTACTTTATTTTTTATTTTTATTTTTAGTAGAAACACGGCTCACAACGGACCAGTCATCACTCTGATTTTCGGTTCAACCGGTTGAACCGCCCGGGTCGAGCCGAGGTTTAAAACCTTGGTGTGCGGCATATGTCGCCCTCTATTTCTACTTCTAACTAACGGCGAAGAGCCGGCAAAAAAATTTATAGTTTAAAATTTAATACTTATGTAAAAAGAAATTCAAGAAAACTTTTTAAAGAAATATTAACATCTTTTCAAAAATAAATAGATTAAACCTTAGATAAAAACATTAATGCTCAGTTCTCAAGTTTTTTTGAGTAATGAAATATAAAAAAATAATAAGTAAACAAAATTGGTAAAAAAAAACATTTTACTTCAAAATTAATAAAATAAATTTTTTCCCATTAATTTTCTTTTTCTTTTCTTTCTTAAGTGATAACACAACTCTTGTTACTTCACTTTATTTTCTTTATTAATTTTTGTTTAAGTGATACTCGAAAACATAGTGTAAGTTGATTATCACGGGAAAAAAATAAAGATAAGAATCCTCGCAAGTTGTTATCAACGTTATAAGTTATATTATGTGGATTGTGAGAAGGAAAAACACAAGTAAGTCTTTAATTTTTATTAAAAAGAATATTTATTTATTTAACTTAATAATGATTGGTCAGCGTAACTAAAAATATCAATTTTAAAAATACATCCTGAAAATCATAGTTGTCAAGATCCCGATCCAGATCTTAGGATCTTACAATTTTACAATACTACAAAGGAAAAACGATCCAGATCTTATGTAGGATCTTAACAAGCTTAAGATCTTACAAGATCCCGATCTTTACCATAGGATCTTAAGATCTAATCCGATCCGATCTTAATTTTCTCGAACTGCAAATTAAAAAACTGTAAAGTTATGGATTATGTTTTATAGAATTTTAAAAACAACATGTTCACCTTATTAAACATTCTATATTTATAATTTAGGACAATATTTACATGAAACATTCATAAAATTTTGTGTTTATGATATATAATAATTTGTAGATTTAAGATTATTTGAGGACAAAATTTTTTTTACATACCAAGGGACTAATTTGCACCCTCTATCATTATTTTATCTAATGGATGAGATTAATTTCAACAATTTAAAAAACCCACTTTCATCATTTTTTTTCAAATATTAATATCTTTTACGACGAGCATTTAATTATCTTTCTATAGATAGGCACTTCGATATACTTTCGACAAAATTATTTTTTTCGTGTTTTTCACCTTTTTTTTTTTTTTTTTTTTTTTTTTTTTTTTTTTTTTTTCGTTATTGAAATTTGCATGAAAATATCATATGTGATTTAACATTATATATCATATGTGATTTAACATTAATATCACATGTGATTTTTATGCAAATTTCAATAATGAAAAAAAAAAATGAAAAAATAAGAAAAAAAAGTGAAAAAAACGATTTTTTTTTTGTCGAAAGTATATCAAAATGTCCGTCTATAGAAAGATAATTAAATGCTCGTCGCGATGGTGCAATTAATCTCGCTTAACAATTAACGGTTTAAGAAATATTTCAATTATTAAAAATATGTGAAATATTAAAACGTTTTTAATCTCAACCATTGATTTCATTTTAAATGGATAGTAGGGATAAGTCCTTTGGTATGTAAGATAAGTTTTGTATGTAAAATAACTCTCCTCTATAATAATTTATAGATTTGAATAATATGACAAAGACTATTAAAAAAATAATATTATAGTAAAATCTTAAAATTTGGATATGATCTTACAATTTCCAACTTGCAAAAGCAAAAAACTATTGTGAGTAAGATCCCTTGCTAAAAATAACTAGAACGCTATCTGTTCTCGAGTTTTTTTTTTAAGGAATGGAAGGGGAAGGGAAGGGAAATAAAAAATATATGTGTTCTTAAGTTTTTTTAAGAAGGAAGAGGAGGGGACGGGAAGGTGGGAGGGAGGGAAGGTATGGGTTTTTTGGTGTATATCCGTTCCGTCTAATTTTTGGGGGATTAGGAGGGGAAGCAGGTTATTAACATGATGGACTTATGTAAAATTACAAATATAACATCATGGGGGATTACTAATTTCTCAGTGGTGCCAGTTTACAGAATACTCCCTTCGTCCCACTATAAGTGTCCACAATGGTATCTTTGCTTGTCCCATATTAAGTGTCCAGGGAATATTTTCAACCAATGAGAAGAGACTTTAGTGGGTAATAGTGATATTTGATTGGTGGAGAGTGTAGTTGGCCCCACTTTCCTAAAACTTTGTGCAAATAAAAAGTGGACACTTATAGTGGGACGGAGGGAGTAATTAATATTCGAGATCACTAAAATCAATCAATGTCATCTCTTTTAGCAATGGTCACTGGCCATCATCTAATTATTATTCTAATCAACCATAATATACAGAATAATTAATATTCGAGATCATTAAAATCAATCAATGTCACCTCTTTGGTTTGCGCTTCTCTGCAGCCTCTACAAATAAAAATCACAGTAGCACTAACAATTGAATATACGACTATACGAGCATAAGAAGGAAATGTCAAATCCTTCTATGTTTATTAATTATGCAGTTGAAGAAAATTTGAAGCAAGAATGTGTAGTGAAAAATTTGTTAACTATTAGTGGAGAAAGATGTGAGCTATATAAAAGTAAATTATGTATTGAGGGTATTTTGGTAATTTGGGTACCTTCTTTTCTTTTCCTTGCAACTTAAAATAAAAACTCAAGAACACAAATAAAAATAACCACTTTTTTTCATAGTGTCATTCCTTACTTATTCCTTCCCATTCCATCCCCTCCTATTTTTTAAAATTTAGACTTGAGAACATGGAGAAATCGGATAGTAACATTGTAGAAAAATGAGATAATACGATGCAAAGGAAGGCAAATAGGCAATCAATCTCCGGCATCTAGAAACAAAAAAACCGTTGACTTGACTCACTAACTAAAGTCCTAGAACCGGAGATACAACCATCTCCACTCTCCATTCCTTTTTCATTGGAATTATCATCTGATTCTTGATAAGCTCGATTTCATTATCATTTCAATGGAAAACGATAATCCCAATAATGACCGCATCAAGCTCAACGTCGGTGGCAAACTCTTCGAAACCACAATCTCCACTCTCCAATCCGGAGGCCCGGACTCCCTCTTATCCGCTCTCTCCACGCGCCACGTCAACACCACATCACCATTTAACCACGCGTCACTAGACTCATTAAATAATAATAATAACATTAAATAATAATAATAATATCCGTGATCGCGGGCCGATTTTTATTGACCGCGATCCCGAGATATTTACTGTCCTCCTCTCTCTCCTCCGCACCAACCGCCTCCCCAAAAACCGCTTCTCCGTAACAGAATTAACGGAAGAAGCCGAATTTTACGGCATCGAATCAGTTCTCCACAGCGCCTTGAAACCTAACCGCTTTTACGGCATTGACGCTAAAGTTGTGAAGTTCATCAATCCTGCTAGCGACGGTTTAGTGACGGATTTCCACGTCCTTAGCGACGGATCTCTTTTCGTAGCTCATGGAGGTCAAGTTACGGTTTACGATAGTAGTTTAAGCTATGTGCAAACTGTTAGGACTCATTTGGATGAGATTGGTTCGTTGAGGCGCGTGACGGCGCGTGGAGGTGAGATTGTGGCGGTGGGGAGTGAGGATGTGGCAGGTGTGAGTTTTTATGATATGGTGAATGGGAGGGGGGTTGGGAGTGTGGAGTGGAGGGACGAGAGTGATCCAAGGATATATAAGGCTAGGGTTACCGCGTTTAGTGACTCGGAGGACTCGGTTTTCGCGGCGTGTGAGTCGTATCATAAGGAGAATTGTGTGTTGGTTGTGGATAAGGAGACGTTGGGGGTGAAGGGTGAGATTGGGCGACAGAGTGGAAGTTCGGCCAAGTTTGGGGTTCCGAGGGGGTTAAGTTACGTGGAGGAGATGGGGGTTTTAGTTGGGACGAGTGTCACGTCCGGGGCGTTTGGGTATAGTGGTTATGTTAGGTTATGGGATGTGAGGTCGGGGCGTGTGGTTTGGGAGACTAATGAGCCAGGGTCGGGTAGGAGTAGTCGGTTTGGTGATTCGTTTGCGGATGTTAGTGTTGACGTGAATGGTATGAGTATGTGTAAGATATGCTCCAAGTCGGGTGATTTAGGGATAGCGGATTTGAGGAAGTTGGGGGATGATCCTTGGGTTTATTTGAGAGATACGAATCCGAGTTTGAGGGATACGAGTGGTGTTGGTGTTGGTAATAGTGTAGTGCATTGTTATAATAAGCAGGTTTTTGTTGGGCGAGACGGTGGGTTGGAAGTGTGGTCGAGGGTAGCGGAAAAGGGTGGGAATGGTGAGATTGGTGAGGAGTCGTTTAGGCGGAATTATATGGATAAAGTGGAGGATTCGGAGAGAGGGATTATTAAGAAGATTGAAGGGGGTGGTGAACGGCTTTTTGTTAGTAGGGAAGGTGCCGAAGGGCTTGAGGTATGGGAAAGCTCTGTTTTTTCGGGGGCAGTTTTGGTTCCATGAGGCGGAAGAATGCATAGGAACAGGTTTACGTGATTGCTACTCTTTATCGCCTTCGTTTATTGTTTGTGTGCTTGATGCTATTCTTGTAGCAATGTATTTAAAGGCTCATTTGTTGTCATTAGTAGTTTTAGAATTCCAAATGTTAGATTTGCTTATAAAATACGAACTTTAGTGAACATGCGGCTGTTATACTTTTGATAGTTAATAAAACACGATTTATACTAGGATGTTGATTTGTTTGGCTGAACTCTAAGGCAGTTTATAATGACTTCTGACATAACTAACATGGTGTTAGATTTTCCCTGTGCTTGTTTGTCTCGTGATCATTGGTCTTAGTCAACACTTTAGAAGCGATTGTTTCACGTAAATAGTAATGAACTAATGACCATGAGAATATCTATCTTTTGGATCTGTGAATGATGATGATATTTTAGAAATTAGAACCTCAAAACTGAAACAGATTATGTTGTATTTTGAAGTTCCGTTAACATCAATTAAGGTGTCAAATAAGTGCATTAGTTTAAGACCGGCCTTTTATAGACACAGGCTAATTTCATAAAATACCAATGTAACATTACTTAGTGTTTTGTTGGGCCTAGTCATATGCTATTAATTGTTATATGTTGTTTTGGCTAGGCTCAGTTAGTTTTAATAGATTGGCATGTCAGATGTTTTTGTTTTGGTTAGAAGCACAAGTGGTGCGTTTGTTTGTACAAGTTAATAGGTACTTTACCATATTACCTGAAATTCATGGTTGAGTAATATATTTTACCAGGGTAAAAAACCTTTTACCCAAAAAAAAAAAGATACCATTATGTGTGCGGCAGGCCAAATTGCTAGAATAGCCTATAACCTAATCCTTATTGGAACTTAATGTCAAAGGCACGTGGGACAAGGACCTTTTAGTTGAGGTAGAGTTACAACTTGCAAGTCTAATTTTGAGTACTCCTCAATGTTGTGTTAGATATGTAAAAACTTTTGACTGAAATGATTTGAGTTGAGCTGCAATAGCTTTTTAAAAAGAACCAAAACCAAATCATTATCTTCATGGGTAAATGACCCATGTGCCTCTGACTATGGCAGTTAATGCGTAAAGTTCATGTGTAACTACACATATGAGTTAACTTGTTAATGTCTCACTCCTACATTTGCGTATCGTAGTTGATCTTAAAATGACAACTAAATTGGGCAGGGAGAGATGTCATGTTAGAATAAACAAGATAACCCATAAACTTTTAATTGTCAATCCCTTTAAGTTGGTTGTTTGGCTAAGCTCCTAAGGCAGCGTATGATTGACTTCCAACCAGTGGCGGAACTAGGATAAACTAACATGGCATTGGATTTTCCCTGTTCATGTTTGTCTCTTTATCATTGGTATCGAGAGTAGTTATAGCCATGAGGACTTCTGTCTTTTGGATCTGTGAATGATGATGATACTTAGAAATTAGAACCTCGAAACTGAGATAGATTATCTTTTGAGCAAATGACGCTAAGATGGCTGGAGATTATGTTGTATTTTGAAGTTCCTTTAACATCAATTTAAGGTGTCAAATAACTGCATTAGTTGAAGACCGATCTTTATAGACACAGTGTATAGTTCAGAAGGTGATGTCAAACCTTAGACAAACACTTCTTTGGTTAACCTTATTTATGCTGATCAAAATTTAATTAGTTATATCTCTCGAAAGCATGAGCAAGATACCATTATGTGTACTTCAGGCCAAATTGCTAGAATAGCTTATAACCTAGGGGGTGTTGTGTAAGCTTATGTTTGGCTTATATTTCATAAGCAGCTTATTTTTTATAAATGATAAGCTCATAAGTCCTTGATTAATGTTTGAGTTAGCTTATTATAGTTAGTGAAGTAAAATTACAAAAAAGTGCATGAACATCTAAAATTGTACCAGTAATTGTTACATGAGCGTATAAAAGTCTTTTCTTATAACACCCTTACATAAGTCCACCCATCCGCAAATAAGCCACTAAATTTGGGGCTTATCAAAATCTCCTCGTATAAGCTCATAAGCCCAATCATATGAGCTTAACCAAACACTTAATTTGGCTTATTTTAGTTATATAAGCTAATAAGCTCATAAGCCCCCTAAATAAGCCTAAACAAACACCCCCCTAGTCTTTATTAGAAGATGATCCGTACTTATGTCAAAGGCACGTGGAACAAGGACCTTTTAGTTGAGGTAGAGTTGCAACTTTCAAGTCTAATTTTGGGTACTCAATGTTGTGTTAGACATGTAAAAACTTTTGACTGAAATGATTTGAGTTGAGCTGCAATAGCTTTTTAAAAAGAACCAAAACCAAATCATCATCTTCATGGGTAAATGACCCACGTGCCTCTGACTATGGCAGTCATGTGTAAATACACATAGGAGTTAACTTCTTGTAGTTGATCTTAAAATGACAACTAAATTGGGCAGGGAGAGATGTCATGTTAGAATAAACAAGAGAACCCAGAAAATTTTACTTGTCAATACCTTGAATTTGGAGGCCATGTGATTCAGTATAATGAGAGCTCACTGTACTACTACTTGCTAAACATCTTGTGAATAAGAATGCTCGCAGCTTTAGCCAAAATTTAACATTATGATAAGACATTTTTCAGACATGGGCTAAGTTTAGAGATAGTGGAGGAGTAATACCCTTGTAACATTACGATAAGACAATTTAGAAGTGTGTTGCTTAAACCACACAAGATGGAGTAGTTGGTCAAAACTCAGAAAGCAACTAATGTCAAACCTTAGAGGTAAAAAATGATTAGTTACTAGTTAGAACCTTTTGAAAGCATGAGCAAGATCTAATTATATGTGTTAAAAGGCCGAACATATTTGCTTGAATAGCTTATAACCGTGTCTTGGTTGCATATTTGTGTCAAAAGAACATGGAACGATGGACCTTGGAGTTAAGGTTGAGTTACAACTTACAAGTCTAAAATTGGGTTCTCGATCATCGTGTTGCGTGTTAGATATCTAACAACTTTTGACTGATATGAGTAGAGTTGAGCTGCGATAGCTTTTCTAAAAGAGCCCAAAATTGATCATAATCCGTCAACCCCTTATGGCAGTGCATTAGTCCTAAAGTGTAGCAAAATCTTCCAATTTTTAGCCATTTCTCTTGTTAGAAATGGACTTGGTAATGTCCGATTGTTACATTTGTGTGTTTAGTTGATCTTAAAATGATCACAGAGTCGGGTAGGGAGAGATGTCGTGTTGAAATATCTGATTAAAATATCTGATTAATTTTAATGATATGTTCACTGCTGTACTTCTTGATGAACATCTTATGGGTAAGGATGCTCGCAGCTTTAGACAAGTTCTTAAATTTTACATTGGCTGAATCCAACTCTTCATAATTCTCGAAGTGCATAGGCTCCTTCCAGTTACCACATAATAACAGTCTTTAGTATAATGAGTTTGTATGCTTGATTTCTCCCCTGATTCATAATCTTGCATCTGAATGTGCTATGTCTCATAAGACATGCAAACGGGTTAAACCTTAAAGCATAGTCCAAATCTGTTAAGACGAGAACATTTTGATTGGCTTCTTTTGAGCTGAGCAATCTGCATGGAATCTTTGTTTGATCAGAAACAAATATACCTTGTAAGGATAAAGAGTATAATTGATGTTGCAGTCAAAAAGAAGAATCCTATACACACTTTTGTTCAGTGTAATTGTCTACTTTTTTTTCCATATAAGTGCAGTACTAATACTTTTACTGCGTCGTCCTTGTATCATACTGTTTCATACATGAATTGCTTCTGAAGTTCAAAAGAATTTGACCATAAGTGTGGCCCAAACCTTTTTGACCCGGATACAAAAATGAATTAGTTTTACCCGTTACAGAACTCGTCTGTGTGATTAACATGTTCTACGATAAGAAGGTATAATAAAGTCAAAAGTGAACGTCGCATCACATAGGTTATACTCACTAAGGTTGTATCACATAGGTTCTACGATAAGAAGGTGTAATAAAGTCAAAAGTGAATGTCGCATCACATAGGTTATAATTGCCAGTCTCAGAATTATGTAAATTACAAGTTTCTGCAGATAAGTTCTGAACTAGGCAATGATATACCGAGTCCCGAGATAATAAATTTGTGAATCATGTCGTTATTCAACATTAATGTATTTCCCGTTCTGCTGAAAACATACTTATTAGGTTCCATTGATGATAGTGACAACGACTACAAAGCCTAGCACACGGTAAAATATAAAATCTATGGTATATAATGTTCGACTAGTAGTTACTAGTAATATACATACAATAAACTCAACATTTCATTTTCGGGCAAGGTATTTTAATTGCTCTATCGTTCCATCCAGTGTTTTTATGTGACCCAAACATCGTTTCATCCAGTGTTGCAAAAAAAGCCCTAAAAGGCTAATTAATCGCCGCCTAGGCGCTATAAGGCAACCAGCCTTTTTGATTTGTGTAAATCGGTCAACTATGGTCAATGATGTTCAACGGTGGTCCAAATTACCGTAAACCTGCAAATCTTACCGTAAATACCCAAAAATAGCTGTAAAATTGTTTTAATAGCTTATAGTCGCTGTTTATATCTATTATAAAATGCTTTTTTTTAAGGAAAATATTGCCGGAAATACCTAAACCTTGCTGAAAATATCCAAAACTTGTCGGAAATGACAATCCGATTAATCCCTCCTAAACCAACAACATATGTAAGCACATAAACAGGAGGATATAACACTTCTCTATTCAGTAAATACTTATCAGAGTATTGTTTCTACTTTCTAGATGCATTAAACCTAAATTCAAACTTTCTACACTTGAATAATGTCTTTGATGTCATTTTTGTTAAGTTTATTAGATGAGTTTTTGGAATGTTCTTCCTAACTTCTATGTTAAGAAAAAGAGTAATGGGACGAGAAAAAGGACATATTCAAAGCAAAGCATACCATACCCTACAAATGAAATGAGAGTAGTTGCTTCCAAGTTGGTGAATTATTACATCATATGGTACACAAAAATGTAAATGTGACATTATTGACTCCTTTTTCTATGTCATGCCATAGAATAGAATGTTGCCAAATATCACAACAATTAGACATATGATTTGACAAGAAGAATTTAAGTACTAGGTTACTTTTACATTAACACTGTATTTTCGATTATCATTTAAGAAAGAAAAGTGCATAAAACAAAGTAGAACAAAAATTGTTATGTTCTCGAGTATCACTTAAAAAAAAAAAAAAAAAAAAAAAAAAAAAAAAAATGACTGAAAAATAAATATGAATTAATTATGTTGTATTTTGAAGTTCCTTTAACATCAATTTAAGGTGTCAAATAACTGCATTAGTTGAAGACAGATCTTTATAGACAGTGTATAGTTCAGAAGGTGATGTCAAACCTTAGACAAACACTTCTTTGGTTAACCTTATTTATGCTGATCAAAATTTAATTAGTTATATCTTTTGAAAGCATGAGCAAGATACCATTATGTGTACTTCAGGCCAAATTGCTAGAATAGCTTATAACCTAGGGGGTGTTGTCTAAGCTTATGTTTGGCTTATATTTCATAAGCAGCTTATTTTTTATAAATGATAAGCTCATAAGCCCTTGATTAATGTTTGAGTTAGCTTATTATAGTTAGTGAAGTAAAATTACAAAAAAGTGCATGAACATCTAAAATTGTACCAGTAATTATTACATGAGCGTATAGAAGTCTTTTCTTATAACACCCTTACATAAGTCCACCCATCCGCAAATAAGCCACTAAATTTGGGGCTTATCAAAATCTCCTCGTATAAGCTCATAAGCCCAATCATATGAGCAATGAGCTTAACCAAACACTTAATTTGGCTTATTTTAGTTATATAAGCTAATAAGCTCATAAGCCCCCTAAATAAGCCTAAACAAACACCCCCCTAGTCTTTATTAGAAGATGATCCGTACTTATGTCAAAGGCACGTGGAACAAGGACCTTTTAGTTGAGGTAGAGTTGCAACTTTCAAGTCTAATTTTGGGTACTCAATGTTGTGTTAGACATGTAAAAACTTTTGACTGAAATGATTTGAGTTGAGCTGCAATAGCTTTTTAAAAAGAACCAAAACCAAATCATTATCTTCATGGGTAAATGACCCACGTGCCTCTGACTATGGCAGTCATGTGTAAATACACATAGGAGTTAACTTCTTGTAGTTGATCTTAAAATGACAACTAAATTGGGCAGGGAGAGATGTCATGTTAGAATAAACAAGAGAACCCAGAAAATTTTACTTGTCAATACCTTGAATTTGGAGGCCATGTGATTCAGTATAATGAGAGCTCACTGTACTACTAGCTAAACATCTTGTGAGTAAGAATGCTCGCATCTTTAGCCAAATTTTAACATTATGTAAGACATTTTTCAGACATGGGCTAAGTTTAGAGATAGTGGAGGAGTAATACCCTTGTAACATTACGACAAGACAATTTAGAAGTGTGTTGCTTAAACCACACAAGATGGAGTAGTTGGTCAAAACTCAGAACGCAACTAATGTCAAACCTTAGAGGTAAAAAACGATTAGTTACTAGTTAGAACCTTTTGAAAGCATGAGCAAGATCTAATTATATGTGTTAAAAGGCCGAACATATTTGCTTGAATAGCTTATAACCGTGTCTTAGTTGCATATTTGTGTCAAAAGAACATGGAATGATGGACCTTGGAGTTAAGGTTGGGTTACAACTTACAAGTCTAAAATTGGGTTCTCGATCATCGTGTTGCGTGTTAGATATCTAACAACTTTTGACTGATATGAGTAAGTTGAGCTGCGGTAGCTTTTCTAAAAGAGCCCAAAATTGATCATAATCTGTCAACCCCTTATGGCAGTGCATTAGTCCTAAAGTGTAGCAAAATCTTCCAATTTTTAGCCATTCTCTTGTTAGAAATGGACTTGGTAATGTCCGATTGTTACATTTGTGTGTTTAGTTGATCTTAAAATGATCACAGAGTCGGGTAGGGAGAGATGTCGTGTTAAAATATCTGATTAATTTTAATGATATGTTCACTGCTGTACTTCTTGATGAACATCTTATGGGTAAGGTTGCTCGCAGCTTTAGACAAGTTCTTAAATTTTACATTGGCTGAATCCAACTCTTCATAATTCTCGAAGTGCATAGGCTCCTTCCAGTTACCACATAATAACAGTCTTTAGTATAATGAGTTTGTATGCTTGATTTCTCCCCTGATTCATAATCTTGCATCTGAATGTGCTATGTCTCGTAAGACATGCAAACGGGTTTAACCTTAAAGCATAGTCCAAATCTGTTAAAGACGAGATAATTTTGATTGGCGTCTTTCTTTCGAGCTGAGCAATCTGCATGGAATCTTTGTTTGGTCAGAAACAAATATACCGTGTAAGGATAATGAGTATAATTGATGTTGCAGTCAAAAAGAAGAATCCTATACACACTTTTGTTCAGTGTAATTGTCTACTTTTTTTTCCATATAAGTGCAGTACTAATACTTTTACTGCATGGTCCCTGTATCATACTGTTTCATACATGAATTGCTTCTGAAGTTCAAAAGAATTTGACCATAAGTGTGGCCCAAACCTTTTTGACCCGGATACAAAAATGAATTAGTTTTACCCGTTACAGAACTCGTCTGTGTGATTAGCATGTTCTACGTGATTAGCATGTTCTAGGATAAGAAGGTATAAAGTCAAAAGTGAACGTCGCATCACATAGGTTATACTCACTAAGAATATAAGCCAAGGTTGCCGGTCTCTAAATTATGTAAATTACAAGTTTCTGTAGATAAGTTCAGAACTAGGCAATGATATATCGAGTCCCGAGATAATAAATTTGTGAATCATGTCGTTATTCAACATTAATGTATTTCCCGTTCTGCTGAAAACATACTTATTAGGTTCCATTGATGATAGTGACAACGACTACAAAGCCTAGCACACGGTAAAATACAAAATCTATGGTATATGACATACATTAAACTCAACATTTCATTTTCGGGCAAGGTATTTTAATTGCTCTATCGTTCCATCCGGTGTTTTTATGTGACCCAAACATCGTTTCATCCAGTGTTGCAAAAAAAGCCCTAAAAGGTTAATTAATCGCCGCCTAGGCGCTATAAGGCCACCAGCCTTTTCGATTTGTGTAAATCGGTCAACTATGGTCAATGATGTTCAACGGTTGTCCAAATTACCGGAAACCTGCAAATCTTACCGTAAATACCCAAAAAATAGCCGTAAAATTGTTTTAATAACTTATAGTCGCTGTTTATATCTATTATAAAATGCTTTTTTTTAAGGAAAATATTGCCGGAAATACCTAAAACTTGCTGAAAATATCCAAAACTTGTCGAAAATGACAACCGATTAATCCCTCCTAAACCAACAACATAAGTAAACACTACTCTATTCAGTAAATACTTATCGAGTATTGTTTCTACTTTCTAGATGCATTAAACCTAAATTCAAACTTTCTACACTTGAATAATGTCTTTGATGTCATTTTTGTTAAGTTTATTAGATGAGTTTTTGGATTGTTCTTCCTAATTTCTATGTTAAGAAAAAGAGTAATGGGACGAGAAAAAGGACATATTCAAAGCAAAGCATACCATACCCTACAAATGAAATGAGAGTAGTTGCTTCCAAGTTGGTGAATTATTACATCATATGGTACACAAAAATGTAAATGTGACATTATTGACTCCTTTTTCTAGGTCATGCCATAGAATAGAATATTGCCAAATGTCACAATTAGTCATATGATTTGACCCGAAGAATTTAAGTACTAGGTTACTTTTACATTAACACTGTATTTTCGAGTATCATTTAAGAAAGAAAAGTACATAAAACAAAGTAAAACAAAAATTGTTGTGTTCTCGAGTATCGCTTAAAGAAGAAAAAAAAAAAAAAAAAAAAAAAAAAACTAATGACTAAAAAATAAAGATGAATTGAAATGTACTTACTTTTTTTTTAATTTTCCTTTTTCAAAAAACTTAAAAATTTAAGTTCACACTTTTAAAATTACAGATAGTTTTAATAATACTCATTAAAAAGATTTTCCACCAAAAAATAAAAAATAAAAAATACCATCTTAACCGGCTTAAGTATCTTTTAATTGATTGAAATGCAAAATGAATACATATTTTAGGACAACTTAAAAATCAGGGTTCTAAATGGCGTGTCATGACGGTGCTAAGGTGCGAGATGTGACATCCACGTTACACAATAGGACAAGACGTCGGCTTTATGCGTGGCGTGTGATGAGTCGTGAAAAGGCGCGAGACGTAGCGCCTTTTTTGAATTTAACTCCGATAAAAAGGGTTTAAGAAATTGAAGAAAATTACATGTAAGGATAGTTTATTGACTTAATTCCTTACGTATAACACTTTTTATAATTTTGATATGTATGAAATATGATACGAGTATAATATATAAATCTATAAATATTTTCATATTTTGTGTCGCTTTAACTCACGCCTTAGAAAACGCAATGGTTTCACCATAGCTTCTAAGGCTTGAGGATTGGTCATACCGTCACATCACACCTCACGCTATTTATAACCTTCCTTAAAATAGATATGTGAACATTTATTATGGAGCACTAGATGAAGTAATTTTACTCCGTGTCTAAATTTGAATTCGAGGAAAATAATTAGAGGTGGCAATTTGTGCTCAAAATGAAAAAATGGACTAATTTTGACAACTTTGTAAAAGATTTGGGCACATTTAGCCCCCTCCTTTTTTTGAAATGGGCACATTTAGCCCATTGAAAAGTTAAATGGGCACAACGGGCATATATTTTCTCTCGATTAGAGAACATTATAATCGTTTTTGAAGAAAAACTTATATATATATGAGGTATTACGTTTAAGAAATTTATTTCGTCATTTTCGATCTTCTATAAAGCGATTTGTATAACATGTGCCTGTTTAAGCCCGCGCCCGCCCGTGCCCGCCCGTTTTGCCACCTCTAAAAATAATGTATGTTTATGAGCTTATATTTTTATATGTGGGGCAATTTTGTATTTCTTCTCTTAAGCATTATACAAAAATGTATAATTGTTCACTTTTCTTTTTGCAAAATTATTAACATATCTACATACGCTCATATTATTTCACACATGTTTCATAAAAGACTCGAACGTATAACTCTTTTGCTGATAAGTTGCTCACATAGCATTAGATAAAACAACCTTTTGGTTCATAATTGTTCCTTAAGAAAAGAAATTTTGTAACTACCTATTTTGCACTTTATCAAAATAGTCACAAGGAATTACTATGCATTCACAAGATTGTGTAATTTTATAAGGACAAAATTAAAGGTGTGATCATTCAACTAATTCAAAATTTCTTATAACAAAGCAAAGAGACAAATATTAAATTCCACACAATTGGTTGTTTCTCAAAATCCATTATAACTCTAGAATTAAAATAAAAAATATTATATTATTAATTAAAATATGCTTTAAAAGCATTATACATTATGCAGTCAAAAGTTATAATTCGAATATATATAGAATTAATCATGAAAATAAAAAGCGATACGAAATTCATCATTTATATTTTCTCTATGAAAAAAAGTTCAATAGTTCAAACATATATTTATTTTGAACAAGTTCAAACATATATATGATGTTGGTGTTTAATAAACTTGTCTCATGGATTTTTAAAGTCATAGTATAAAGTAAAGAAAATAAAAAATGTGGCCCAACGATGTACTCAATTAACGACTTAAAAAAGGTCAAAAATAACAAACATAAGTTATACGACTACTTTTTCTTTATTGACCGAACTCTTGTGACGTACGTATCATAGCATCCGAAACATCACAATTACATGCAGTGACGGAATCAAGATGGACCTTGGAGGCTCCCGAGATACTCATGGATTTTTGTATCGTAGTTAATTTTGTTCAAAAACCATAATTTTTTATAAATGCACTCACTCTCAAAAAATTATTTATATAGTCTTGTTTGATTTTTTTTAATGCACCTGATGGTTTTGTGTTCTGATTCCGTTCCTCATTACGTATATAAATTTTTTCCTTCTTAATTTTAAGACTTTTTTTTTTTTTATATTTTTTAAAAGAAAGAAGTGAATATATGTGATTATCTTTTAAAATGGTTGATATTATCGACTGAAAATTTCAACCAATATATTTTGTCCATATAAGGCAGAATATTCGTTCAAAAAAAAGAAGGTAGAATATGATTTTCATAATGTACACCAAACAATAAATTCTAGAAACGACTATAACGGGCCTACCATATTACAAAACTTCACAATCATTTTTAAGACTATAGTTGACAAATTTGATGCAAACTCCACCGGCATACCGTCCATCTAAGTCAAAAACTCGTTATTTTCGAATAACCTGAATAGATAAAAAATCATGCGCGCATACATATTTACTCGACCTGTAAGTGACATTTGTAAACGTCAAACCGAAAATAATCTGCTATTAGATCAATTACTTGTACCAATCAATTTGACGTGCAATAGAAATCAGGTAACTCGATCTTGTTTTGTCCGTGACATCAAAATGGACGAAAACTCGAGGAGCTAGATACTCAGAAATAAAGAATTCGTAATCAAATTGAAAAAGAATAAAAATTGTTCAACTTTATGTCACGACAATCAAATGAAACAACTACTTTGACGTCTTATTTGAGCACAAAGCTTTATATCGACTTTGACGTCTTAGTAAATTATAAAAAAATGAATCACGCAGATAAACATTAGTCATAAAATATATACACGTTCTTTCTCTCTTTTTTAAAGTAAGTTATTGTTTATAGAGTTAATTGCAAAAATCGTCCTATATGTTTGTTTGTCCGACAATAATTGTTCACTTTTCTTTTTGCAATTTTTTTTATTTTAGAAAGGCTACATTTATATGAAACCAAACGAGATACAAAAGAAATGGTGTCCCAACTCCTCAACAAGCTAGTTTCTTTTTGCAAAATTATTAACATATCTACATACGCTTTTTTTATTTCAGACATGTTTCATATAAGACTCGAACGTATAACTCTTTTGCTGATAAGTTACTCACATAGCATTAGATAAAACAACCTTTTGGTTCATAATTGTTCATTAAGAAAAGAAATTTTGTAACTTCCTATTTTGCACTTTATCAAAATAGTCACAAGGAATAACTATACATTCACAAGATAGTGTAATTTTATAAGGAATAATATTACAAAAGAAATGACGTCCCAACTCCTCAACAAGCTAGTTTCTTTTTGCCAAATTATTAACATATCTACATACGCTCTTTTTATTTCACACATGTTTCATATAAGACTCGAACGTATAACTCTTTTGCTGATAAGTCACTCACATAGCATTAGATTAAACAACCTTTTGGTTCATAATTGTTCCTTAAGAAAAGAAATTTTGTAACTTCCTATTTTGCACTTTATCAAAATAGTCACAAGGAATAACTATACATTCACAAGATAGTGTAATTTTATAAGGAATAATATTACAAAAGAAATGACGTCCCAACTCCTCAACAAGCTAGTTTCTTTTTGCCAAATTATTAACATATCTACATACGCTCTTTTTATTTCACACATGTTTCATATAAGACTCGAACGTATAACTCTTTTGCTGATAAGTCACTCACATAGCATTAGATTAAACAACCTTTTGGTTCATAATTGTTCCTTAAGAAAAGAAATTTTGTAACTTCCTATTTTGCACTTTATCAAAATAGTCACAAGGAATAACTATACATTCACAAGATAGTGTAATTTTATAAGGAATAATATTACAAAAGAAATGACGTCCCAACTCCTCAACAAGCTAGTTTCTTTTTGCCAAATTATTAACATATCTACATACGCTCTTTTTATTTCACACATGTTTCATATAAGACTCGAACATATAACACTTTTGCTGATAAGTCACTCACATATCATTAGATAAAACAATCTTTTGGTTCATAATTGCTCCTTAGGAAAAGAAATTTTGTAACTTCCTATTTTGCACTTTATCAAAATAGTCACAAGGAATAACTATACACTCACAAGATAGTGTAATTTTATAAGGAATAATATTACAAAAGAAATGGCGTTCCAACTTCTCAACAAGCTAGTTTCTTTTTGCAAAATTATTAGCATATCTACATACGCTCTTTTTATTTCACACATGTTTCATGTAAGACTCGAACGTATAACTCTTTTGCTGATAAGTCACTCACATATCATTAGATAAAACAATCTTTTGGTTCATAATTGTTCCTTAAGAAAAGAAATTTTGTAACTTCCTATTTTGCACTTTATCAAAATAGTCACAAGGAATAACTATACATTCACAAGATAGTGTAATTTTATAAGGACAAAATTGAAGGTGTGATCATTCAACTAATTCAAAATTGGAATTTCTTATAACATAGCAAAGAAATGACGTCCCAACTCCTCAAAAAGCTAGTTTCTTTTTGCAAAATTATTAACATATCTACATACGCTCTTTTTATTTCAAACATGTTTCATATAAGACTCGAACGTATAACTCTTTTGCTGATAAGTCACTCACATAACATTAGATAAAACAACCTTTTGGTTCATAATTGTTCCTTAAGAAAAGAAATTTTGTATCTTCCTATTTTGCACTTTATCAAAATAGTCACAAGGAATAACTATACATTCACAAGATAGTGTAATTTTATAAGGAATAATATTACAAAAGAAATGGCGTCCCAACTCCTCAACAAGCTATTTTCTTTTTGCAAAATTATTAACATATCTACATACGCTCTTTTTATTTCACACATGTTTCTTATAAGACTCGAACGTATAACTCTTTTGCTGATAAGTCACTCACATAGCATTAGATAAAACAACCTTTTGGTTCATAATTGTTCCTTAAGAAAAGAAATTTTGTAACTTCCTATTTTATACTTTATCAAAATAGTCACAAGGAATAACTATGCATTCACAAGATAGTGTAATTTTATAAGGACAAAATTAAAGGTGTGATCATTCAACTAATTCAAAATTGGAATTTCTTATAACATAGCAAAGAGACAAATATTAAATTCCACACAATTGGTTGTTTCTCAAAATCCATTATATTATAACTCTAGAATTAAATAAAGCAAAGATTACAAAAATTATTGCTTTAACCTAATTGATCATGTACACTTTATCTAATCTAACCTAACCACAACAAACTAAAAAACAATATATCTTTGTTCAAAAAAGAATATCATCATATCATCATATACCTAATAACAAAAAGTAGAAACTGACTTTGATCTTTGAAAAGAAGAAGCAGAAGAATTAGAATTCAAAAACTTAATACAATCTTCAATAGCTTGAGCTCGGTTTGAGTCAAACGTTTCTACGTAGGATCTCGATCTTTCGAGCCCATAATTATTATTACCATTGCATGAAGATGATGCTACCGATGAAGAAGGTGATGAAGAAGATGATATTTTACGCGAACTTGAGGATGAAACATAACCAAGTGCTTTAGCAAATTTTGCCTTGATTCTTCCTAGAAATCTCATAGGTGAGAAAGTAGTACTGCTTGATGAGTGTTTTGTTGGATGGTAAGGTAACACTTTGTACATAGGTTGTTCTTGTTCATGTTCATGTTTGTAAAGGTTGTTGTTGGTGAAGTATAATGGTTGTGGTGATGTCTCGCTGAAACTAACTCTTCTAGCCATGGTTTTTAGAGAGAGAGAGAGAGTTGGAGAGAGAGGATTTTTGATGGAAAATATGAGAGGAAAAAAAGTATTTATTGATAACTCGGCTAGAGAGAGATAGAGAGTTGGATTCTTAATATTATTTTATGTATAAATCGTAAAATAACAATAGTAGTAGAATTTATAGGATAGCGAAACCTAAAGTAATACAGTAATGATTTGTACTAGTCGGTGTAAAGATAAACAAAAAGTAGAGACAAAATATTCGCAAAGAATTGTACAATACAAAATCACCACCTAAGTGATCCAACAACAAGACATTTGACGTTTTCACGATTTTTTTTTTTTTTTTTTTTTTTGGTACGGCGAATTTTATAAAACACTAGCAAGAAGCTAGAAAAAAACTACAAAAGAACAAGCGTAAGATTTTATAAAACACGAGAGATTTAGAGTTCAAACATCATTACGTACACATTTGAGAGTAATCAGAAAAATAAAACACTCTGATTAGACTAGAGTAGTATATGAGGGTATGCAACGTGTGTAATCGTGCATGGCCTTAAAGTTTTAAGAGCCTCAAAATATATACTTGTAAACATATTTGAACTCTCAAAATTTACTTTCAACGTCAAAATGTTAAACAATAAATGAAATTATGGTATATGAATTTGTTAAAGTCTACTTCAAATGCGTTATACTCGAGAATGAAGAAAAACTCATAAAAAATAAAAACTAAATCGTTACAATATATCTTTGATGTTCATATTTAATAATTATATAAATTTTTGTACCAGGTAACTGTTAATTTAGTTATGACACTTATTAGACTATGATATCTGTGTCAAATATTTGCCCTCTTAAATCACGATGAACATAAAAGATAGATATATTTAGCTGTACAATACATATAAGGATTTTGCTAACCAATGCCCACTGGGCAGAGGTTAAAGTGTAGTTAATGAATACAAACTTTCTTAATTAACTAAAAAATACATTAAACACACATTAAATGAACTTGTAAATAACTATATTTGAACATGATTTTCACTTAAATGAATTAAAATATTCCTTTTATAAACAAATTAACTCATGCCCACTGGGCAGAGGTTAGCAAAACCCTGCATACAAATGTGAATCAACTTCTTTTCTAACCATTAGGGGAAAAAAAGATCATCTAACATTGGTATCAAAGTTAGTAATGTTTTGTTATTTGATATGGTGTTTTCTTTTGATACCAAAACATAATACTCAACTTTAAGAAGCTATTAAATGTTAGGTGCTAAACATATCACTAGTCAAATTTGAACATTAGCCTAGATAATTACCAAGTGATTAGACAAAGGCAATTGTTAGGTTGTAGACTTTTGGTGTGTGAAAATACATAAAATATGGTATTAATTTTAAATTTGACAACTTTATAATATTTTGTTCCTTGAAGCTTACTAATTGAGGCATTGACCCATAAAACACGTAGAAATTGTAGTTAAGACTTAAGAAAACGAGTTAATCGTGTGTTGTAAGTTGCGAGGCAAATCATTGTCCAATCACTATTGCTTCAAAAATCTTGTTACCAATGTACATGACCTTATTTAATTATTATCATTCTTAATTTGGTAGTACTCGTATATATTATTAGGGAAAAGTGAATATGGGGTTGTCTCACATCTAAGCTTACATGCGAAACCATCAAAAATTACAAAAAATACGTCATTTTGGTTATTATTTTTTCAAAATTTGAGTTGTGGAACTAATATATGTATAGTGAAACGCATTTTAGTGGTGAATTAAATCAAATCATTGTTGAATCTATAGCTAATTTTTTAGTTAATGAAATCACCTAACAATATGATGTAGAAAACGCATGTATCAACGTGAACCCAACTTAAGTGATGTTGTGATGAAATCAAGAGAAAACACTAATATTGTGAAAGACATGATACAAATGAGGTAGATTTGATGTTTTTCTTGTTAAAACGACGTGATTTTTGATGATTTCGCATATAAGCTTAGATGTGAGACAGCCTCATATTCACTATCCTCATATTATTATGTATCATCTTTTTTTTTGGAAGGCGACTTTCATTTTTTGGTTTAGAGTCGCACCCGCCACATTGGCAGACCCTCATCCACCACATACCTAGACTATGGGCATGTTTGGCACGAAGCTTTTTAGAGCTTTTTTGGGTAATGAGCGGTGAAAATGAGCTTTTTTATTTTTCATGTTCGTTTGGTAAATTTTTAGAAAAACAATTTTTTAGAAGAGCTTTTTTTCCAATGCTTCATTTTGAAGCTTTGGAAATTTACAAGAGCTTTTTTATACTAAATGACTAAAATACCCCTGCCCCATCTTATTATTTATTTAGACAATTTTTTATTGAAATATGCATATA